>PVJC01040836.1:0-15633 GCA_004026665.1 Murina feae | reverse complement strand
CCACCAGCCAATCAGAGCAGCTGTATGCAAATTAACCCAGCCAAGATGGAGGCTGGCAGGGCGGCTCTGCACTGGGAGCCTCCACGGCCGGCCGGCATAGCTGTGCCAGGTGTGTCAGCTCAGTGGGAGGGGGGGTCTGGCCTGGGGCCTCCTCGGGGCGTCCAGGAGCAGCTGTCCTGGGTCTGCTGCCTAGCTCTGCTCATGGGAGCCTCCGAAGAGTATCCAGGAGCGCCTGTCCCGGGTCCACTGCCTGGCTCCACCCCCCGGGGGCCTCCTCGGGGCATGCAGGAGCACAGGGCCTCTGCAGGGTGTGCAGGAGCAGCTGTCCTGGGTCTGCTGCCTGGCTTTGCCCCCCGGGGGCCTCTGCAGGACATCCAGGAACGCCTGTCCTGGGTCCACTGCCTGGCTCTGCCCTGAGGGCCTCCGCAGGGTGTCCAGGAACACCCGTCCAGGGTTTGCTACCTTCATCCGCCCCCCAGGGGCCTCCACAGGGCGTGCGGGAGCATCTGCTGCACAGTGCGGAGAATTTGAAGCCAGTTCACTGCCCAGCTCCACCCCGGGTGTGTTTGCTCAGCAGCAGGGCCCCACCAAGGGATTCTGCACCAGTGTCTGCCCCTGGCTTGCCACCCAACTCTGCGCCAGGTGTGTCCCCTCAGCGGTGTGTGCAATCGTGGGCCCTCTGGTGGGAAACGTCCAGGCCTGCACTCACCAGCCTTCCCACCCCCCAGTGCAAGAACCCTGAAGGGGCTGTGGGCAGCCTGAAAATGGCTCTCAGCCCCTCACCCAGGCTGGCCAGGCATTCCAGCAGGTGGACATCCTCCCCCCCCCCGAGGTGTCCCCAGACTGCAAGAGGGCACAGGCTGGGCTGAGGGACCCCACCCTCCGAGTGCACAAATTTTTGTGCACCAGGCCCCTAGTGTAATAATAATAAAAAAATAAATAAATAAAGAGACTTTCAACCAAAAAAAGATAAGAGGCAAATAAATGGGCACAACACAGAATATTCTTTGTAAAGTTTGGATGAGAAGAGAAAAGTTGAGGGGCTAGAAAGAAATTGAGGAAGTCAAGAGAAAAGAAAGTTGATAGAAAAACACTAGCAAAGAGGGAAAGATTAAAGACATAAAATAGTATAAAATTAATGTAGTAAATTCCAAAAAACAAGAAAAAAAAGATGGGATTGATAGCACAGGGGGCTGGCCTTGAAAAGAAATGAGACATCTGAAGTTCAAGGAAAGATGGTGAGGATGGTGTGGATGTAGATGGGCATTTTGTATGGGAGAGGGATGAAGTTGAGAGAGAGCATGCCCGAAGGCCTCAAATTTTCTTTAAAAAAACACACAACTATATTTTTTAATTGACTTCATAGAGAGAGAGAGGGGGAGGGGGGAGAGAGAGAGAGAGAGAGAAACATCAATGATGAGAGAGAATCATTGATCAGTTGCCTCCTGCATGCCCTCCACTAGAGATTGAGCCTGCAACCTAACCCGGCTAAGAATCCAACAGTGACCTCCTGGTTCATAGGTCGATGCTCAACCACTGAGCCATGCTAACTAACCAGTCTCAAATTTTCTTGATGAAGTAGGGATTAAGATGATCTGTTGAGCAGAAAGGGGCAAGAATTTTGATATATATTACACTTGCGGACTATGGTATATACTGAGTCATTTAAGGGGAATTAAAGAGGAAGCCAGAAACAAATCAAAATGGCTCCATCAATGATAATTATTTTAACTCTTTGGGAGGTCAGCTGGGAGACTGACAGTCTAGGGGGAAAAAAACAGAAAAAATAAGATAATTTAGTTTTTCATGAGGTTAAAAAAGACTAGTAAGAATGAGAGAATGAAAGAATGAGACAAATTAAAAAAAATTAGGAGAGAACAGAAGTCAGGAGTTTAAGATTTCTGAAGGGATTCCAGGCATTGACAAAATTCAGGTTGTAAGCCTATGTGGCATGAAATCTTTGTGTGTGGGCAGAAGAGGATGCTCTGGGAACATAAGGCTAGGCATGATCTCTAATGATTTGGGTAGCCTTTTACATACTTTGGAACTTGCTTCCTTGGCTGTGTCAGACAAAGTGGTAGATATAGCTGAACATTTGTTCCTCTAAAATATCTGGGCTCTCCTGGGAACCCTGTGCATCTATGACTACCCAGAAAGGGATAACTAATGCTAATCTATATTTCTACTTTATTTCAAAATATCTCATTTGGATTTATTTTATACCATAATAAGGTAATAATAATCCCACTTTATGAATGAAGAGTCTGATCATTATTTCCTGGGGAAAATGAGAATTATTTGATAAAGTTTGTAAAACTACAGCTAGGATTGTTTCTCAGGTCTTCTGGCTTCAAAGATGCCATCATATTACAGCTTACAATTGAAATCTATAATAATAAAAGCATAATATGCAAATCAACCAAACGACTGAACAGCAGAATGACAATCCGAATGACCTTCCAGACAACCATGCTATGACACTCACTGGTGCCAGGCCAGCCAAGGTGGGTGCGATGTGATTGGTTCATTGCCCCATGATTGCCCTGCAGAGGGAGGCCCAGGCCACTGGCCAGCGGGGCCATCAATCAGTGGGGGGGAAGGGGGCAGCAGCTCCGTGATCTCCAGAGAGAGGCCCAGGCCACCGACCAGCAGACTGCGGGAGCTGGGTGGAGCCTCCCTCTGTGGGGGCGATAGATCGTGGGTCTCCTGGACTGTGAGAAGGCATAGGCTGGGCTGAGGGAACCCCTCCCCATGTGAATGAATTTCATGCTCTGGGCCTCTAGTCCTGAAATAATAAAGAATGCTGGTGATCACAAATACCCTATAAGTAAAGTAAATCATATGCTGGCTTTTAAAAAAAGATAATATTTCCTATTACTATATATTAAAATAAAATGTGCCACAGAAGAAATTTCAGCAACTTCCTAATAATAGCAGAGACAAATTATATTTAGCAGATCAATATATAACCTTTCTGAAACAAAAACCACAACTTAAAGATGATGAAATGGCATTTCATGATTAATAGACCAAATTCAAGTGGATCTTGGAATTAAACTAAATGGCTTACACCCAACCTAACACATAAATTGCCTTTTTCATGCTACTTAATTTTATCCCAAAGTCAATTATTTCCAATAAAAATGAACGAATTAACTCAAGAATGGCTTGTTGTATTTAATGCTGGTGAGCCAAGCACTCACATAAACTACTTTGGGGAATATAAATTAGTGCTATCTTTTAGGAAAAAATTTTCAAATATGTTTCTCATGTCTTAAAAACTTTTACTTTTAGGCAACTGTCTACTAAAATGATACAAAATATAGAAAAATCTTATTGTAGAAATATTTCATTGTAGAATAATTAATAAAAATAAAAATTTGGTTATGATCCAAATAAACAACAGCATAAGGAATAGATAACCAAATAATAATAAACTCATATGTTGGTATAGTATGCAACAATAAAAATAAATTATATTTTTATGAAGATGGATAGATCTTGCAAACACTATAGATTGAAAAAGCAGTTATTGACAATTCATTGCTATGTATTTACAAAACATATTTATGCAGTAGAAAATAGTGATATGTGGAACAGATTCACACCAAATTCAAAGTAGTAATTGCCTTGTGGTTGAAATCAGTCTAGGAGGAGGGATTGGAATAAGATTAGGAGGGAAGACAGATGACTTCTCATTGAACTACAGTGCTTTACTTCTTTAAAAAATCTAACTCAAATATAAAAATAATTAACATTTGTTCATTCTGGTTAGTAGGTATTTGGTATACTTAAAATTTTCATATTTTATAAAAATATTTTTATATTTATATTCACTTTAAAAAGTTAGAAAAAATCAGGAGAAACTATATAAAATATTAATTTAAAAAAATCTCAGTGATGAAATTATGATTCATTTTAATTTTCTTCTTTTTGCATTTTTTCTATGTTTCCCAAACTTCTTATAGTATGTAGGCACTACATTCAATAAACAAAAAAAATGAAAGAACATCTCAGTGTCTTTTCTTTAAATTGACACCTAACCGCTTAGAATTCTTTTTGAAGGAGTCTTACTTTGATTAGTTGAAATGAGTTATGAAAATAGTTACATTAGTATTAACATAAATAGAACATATATTTTGCATGACTATAACAAATTTCTGTAACTTGTGCCATGTATATGCACTCTTAGGCTATCCTATTGATTTGACATATGTGCTACTTTTATTCCACTAATTTTGATAATAGATTATATTTATGTATATACCTATTAAAATTTTCTTCCAATGATGTTAAGAGAAATGGTAAGTATAAAAATCATAATATCTGACTTCTGTCTAATTTTGTCAAATTAAGCTAGGGAACTTTAAGTTTTAAAAAGAGAATTTTAAAGTGTCTAAAAATTGATGAGATTATCTGGCAGATATTAAAAAAGCTTTCAATTCCCAGACTACACAAAGCTGGAAGGCGACAAGTTGGAACCTGTTTCAAAATATATACAAATAAACTTAAAGGTGTTTTCTCAAATCAGTAAACGTAAAATAGTCAATGTAAATTTTAAAAATTATATTCTCTCACTAAAGTGCCAGATATTCACTGAGATATTCCAGTTATTATATTCTTTCTAAAATGTGAGATCACAATTCGAAGTATTATTTTTTATTTCCTTTTACTTTTATCATTCTGTTTAATAACTTTTGGAGTATGCAATTTGCCAAGGAATTATGATGACATTTTAAGAAACTTTCATTTTTCTTGAAACCTTCATTTAATAATATTCTTGGCTTATTACTAGCCCTTTAGCTCTCACAACTGGGAAATCTTTTATTCATTAATTTCATAGTACACAATTGAAACTCTGATGCACAAAATTGGATGACTAAAATTGTTCAGCTCTTGATGACAAATTTCTTGCTAATTCTCTCAATTGTCCTATCTTACATGGCTTGGGACTGTTTAACTTCCTCAGTTAATTTTTTGGTGATGAAAAGGTTAGCTCCATAGGGTCTGAGTCTGTTTCCAGTTTACATTAGTTTCATGTTTCTCAATTTTATTTCAGATGCTGATGCCACTAAAAGTTCATAAAATTCTAACTATGTTTTAAATTTAATTACTCCAATTGAGTGATATTTAGGAAAAATATTTTTATGATTTAGAAATTATTGAATAAAAAATAGATATTCTTAGGGACAGTGAATAAAATGCACTGCTAGGGAAATGTGATTAATTTACAATTAATTAACATACTTTCAGCCACAAGCTCTTATGAATATTCTAATATGAACATGAGTGTAATATATTGTTTAAATACTCAGATGAATATGTTGTTGGCACAAAGGAAAAAAATTTACATGATGTTGAGAGGGAGAGACGGTATAATAAATGACTAAAATAGTATCTAAAATGATATAAAAATGTTGCCCAGCTGGTGTTGCTTAGTTGTGGAACATTGACCCGTGAATCAAAAGTCACCAATTTGAATCATGGTCAGGGCAGATGCTTGGGTTGTGGGCTCGGTACCCTATAGGGGGTGTGCATGAGGCAACTGATTTAAGGTTCTCTCTCATCAATATTTCTATCTCTTCCTACTCCCCTCCTCTCTCTCTAAACAATCAATAAAGACATCTGAAAATGTTCAAAGACTTGATAGTTTTAACAACATGAAATTTAATAGGGACAAATATAAAGTCCTGCCATATGTCTCCCAAATCAAGCATACAAGTATAAACAGTAGCAGAAGCAGGTGTGAACATAACTGGGGATTTAACTTAAGAGTAAGTTTAGTATTCATTGATTCATCTTATATAATAAAAGGGTAATATGCAAATAGACTGAATGGCAGAACAACCAAACAACCAATCAAAGCACAATATGCTAATGATATACTAAGGCTGCTCAACTGCTCACTATGATGTACACTGACCACCAGGGGGCAGACCGGTAAGTTAGCTTGCTGCTGGGGTTTGGCCAATCAGGACTGAGTGAGATGGGCTGGACATGCCCTGGAGCCCTCCCGTGGTCTCTCCCCGGCCTGACCATGCACTGGTGGGATCCCTCAGCCCGGCCTGCACCCTCTCACATTCCCAGACCCCTCGGGGGATGTCAGAGAGCCTGTTTCAGCCCAACCCTGCAGGCCACTCACGTTGAGAGGGTGCCAGATGCAGGGCTCAAGGCTTGTGAATAGAGCTGTGGGAGCACAAGCCTTGGGCACGAGCCTGTGGCAGGCACAGAGGGGCTGGGATGAGCAGGAATGGCATGTAGAAACTGCAGACAGCAGTGTTGGACTGTGGGTTTCAGCCTGATCCCTGCAGGCCACTCAAAGGGACCCCACCAGTGCATGAATTCATGCTCTGGACCTCTAGTTTGTTTATAAGTGCATTCATTCAGTAAAGAAATACTACCCACTCATGCAAAGAAAGCATTAAAATGGTCTCTAGGAATTTAATTCAGACTATGACAAGACTGTTCCCAAATCGTTTTTTTTGGGGTCAATATCCTGATCTATATGCAACCATTAACCCACATATGGACTACAGTATTTTAGGCTTCCAAGTATAAAAGCAAATCAGAGATTATTCAAAGAATATCTGGAAACATTGCCATAGGAGAAATGGCTAAAATAATGCAAACTAAAATTTAGGCTAGAGAATAGGAGATGTAGGTGTCGAAGACATCATCTTTGTTTATCTGGGGGTTGTTGTAAGGAAGATATTTGTCCTATCTTCATCCCCAGTTCAGAATCAATCAGGAAAGTTGTGGGAAGGTAGGTATAAGTAAGCATCACATAAGGAGTGGCTTTTTCCAAGTTTGATTTTTCTAAAATAAAATAGTCTAATTTCCTGCATGGGTGATAATAACTGTTCTGTTAAATAAATACATAACTCCCTAAGAAGATAGAAATAATAAAAACAAAACAAAATAACAACATTAACTAACTTCTACTGGACACTTATATAGTAAGGGACTTTCAAAGTGCATGTACATAAATTATTCTTGAATCTTTGCAACTGTCCAATGAGGTATGTACTAATGGACAAGCAGTGAGCAGACTAGAGTGGTTAAGAGCACAATTTAAGGTAGCTCAGACTTAACTTGTAAGATTCTGGTTTAACTTTCCTCATTTCTAATAGGTGAATGACAGTAGTATTGGTCACATAAGGGGATAATGAGAATGAACTCTGTTAAAACATTTAAAGTGTTTAGAACATCGCCGGCTCTAAATGCTAATGCTCAATGCTCAGTGAATGTTAGCTATTATCCCCGCCTTACAGACAAAGAGATTCAGGCATAAAGAAGCAAATCACTGTGCTCCAAATTATATGGCTGATACACGGGGATAGCAAGAGCCTGATCTTGAACTTTTATTTTTTATATTTTATTTTTTAAAATTATATTTCTTTATTGATTAAGATATTACATATGTGTCCTTAACCCCCAGCTGCCTCCCACCCCCACTCATGAACTTTTAAAATATATGATGAATAAGGTTTACAAGGAGAGAAGTATTCCAGAGAAAAGCTATAAGTGGCTCACACCTAGCATGATGCTACCTTAGAATGAAGGTACCAAAGGAGGAGATCAGATGTTAAAGGCAGAGTTTAATTCATTCAACAGTTTCATTTAATTAGTACTTATTAGTCTATTAAGAACCAGGCATCGGAGAAAGACTGGGAGCAAAACAAAGACGCCCTCATGGAGATTGGATTGTGGTGTTTCATGTTGCCCAGGCTAGTTCCTACAAAACGTTAACAACTGGACAAGGGAAGCAATGCCGGTTTCATCATTTCCACTTTAAAGGACTACTGTCCATCCAGATGTCAAACTTGGATGAGCTTGTCTGAGTCCAAATGTAAGAGTGAAAACTGTGTAAGCCATACACTCTCATCGCACAATTCAAACTGGCCATGCTGCCTTCTTTATCCAAAAAACTGCAGTCACTTCCTCCACCCTCTGTCTCCACATTTCCTCATGTCCGCTCCCGCCGGCAGCAGTTTCCCCATTATCCAAGGGTTGTAAAGCCATGACGCTTGTACTGTGTCACAAAGAACTCTCATCTGGCCCTCGCTTACTTCTGAGCCTCTTCTTTCACTATACCTCCTTTCGAACTACAGCCTCCAGGAAAACCCAGCTCTTGGCTGTTCTTCAAGGCATCATTTCTGCCTTTGCAGATGTTCTAAGCCTGTTCTGCTCTTTCTTGGTTTGGTGAGGAATCCTTTCTTCTGTGTTGGAATCCTTACCATAGTGCTTTACACATTACACTGTGAGTTCCTTGATGCAGGAACTGAATCTTGTTTAATCTGTATCGCCAACTCCTTCCATGAAAACTTGTATATTCTAGCGCTTTAAAAATTCCATCTGAATTGAACAAAATAAACAATCCACATCCATAATCGATCCTTTCCTCTACTCTATCACAGTAGTTCACTCCCAAGACCCCACTTAAACTTTGTCACCACAAATACCAGTATCACCTCTGGAGTCTCAATTGCAAATATGCCGGCGTCTGCACATCACCTGCTAGCCTTCCAGTTCATGCGTCCTAGGGCCTGCATAGGTTCTTAATATGACATATTATGAATATGTTCAACTTATCTTTCTTCATCTACCTTTCCTGCCTCACTGAGATCAATGATAAACACTCTATCATCATTCCACAGTTTCTCACAAATGTCACTCAGAAAAGTTGCCCTCTTTCCTTGTCACATCACCTACCTGAACTCAACCTGGGTTGAATCCATCTTTCTGCCTTTTCTGCTACAGCACCAAACTTTGTTGGGAAAAATCAGATTGGCCGACTGGTAACATTTTATGTCTGTGACAAACACTTGAAATGTGGATTGCATTCTGCCAGGCAACTCTATTATTTTGCTCTAAGAAGTTGCTGGTCAAATCTCTGAGCTAGTTCATAGCTCTTTAACCATGTCGAAAGTATTCTCCTCTTATCCCAGCTTATAACTTACCCTAAACAAACAAGCAGAGATGCATTTACTCCAAAGGTGTTTGAGCTTAAGCTTCGGGTGTCTCCCATGCATGGTGAGAAACATTTACAAAGAAATATACTTTTAAGGCAATTGGTTAAGATTGCTGCAGTTTGCTGCATAGACTTCCACTCCATCATACTTTCCTGGGTATCATGTGGCCTGGCTTAGTTGAAGTTGAGTTGGAGATGCATTAAGTTTAGATTCAGTGCAATGTGTTGATATGTTTTGTAGTCTCTTTAGCTAACCCACTCTGGCCCTCCCAAATCCATGTCACCTTCCAGCTCACTTACATTCTAGATCATATATCTTCCACCTCTTTTTGTCTTTGCAGGGATCCAGGCCTGAAGTTAACTCTTTTCCACACACATCAATCTGTCTCTCCCAGGTCACCTCCAGCAGCACACAAATAAGCTTTATTTTTCTCATCATTAAAAAAAATACTATTTTTATTGCCTCTCCAGCCTCTTCCAGTTACTTTTCCATTTGCTCTTTTTCACAGAGACACTTTAGAAAAGGTATGGCTACTATTTATCTTTCCTTCATGGCCTTTAATTTACCCTCCCAGACATTTTGATGTGTCACTGAAAACCACTCTTCTGTAAGTCATCATCCTCTCCATTTTAAAGTTGAGGTAAAGTATGGCTATATAAGTCAGACTTAGTACTTAGCTGCTAAGTAAAAACAAAAAGCAAATCAGGGAAGAAAAAACAATATTAAATGTAGATATTCAAAATTTACAATAAAGCCCAACTGATTAAAGGAAATTATACAAATGTAAGTATTTCTTTATTTTATTGAATTTATTGGGGTAACATTGGTTATTACAATTATTTAAGCTTCACGTATATAATTCTATAATACAACATGTGTATATTGTATTGCGCATTCACCACCCCAGGTCAGGCCTCCTTCCATTACCACTCATCTCTCTTTTACTCTCTTCTACCTCTCCTTATCCCCTTTTTCCTCAAGATAGAGAAAACGTAAGCAGTTGCCAACGTAATTTTAAATTCTGGAATCTTTGGGTAATGTATGGGTGTTAATTGGTGTAAATTATAATTATAGTAACCTATATAATTTCAATGTTATACCTAATTCTCTATCTCATTAAATTTTGAAATGTTGAAAACACATACATGTAATTTTTTCGTCACATTCATGTACTTTGCTACATCATATTCTACAATGTACACATTCCTATGAGCTAATCTCTGAAAGTATCTAAAACTGTTTTCTTTCTTCTGTATCAAATAAATATTTTTTTCAATATAGGTATTTCATTGAATGGAAAACAAAGCTGAGTTGCTATTTTTATTTATCACTCTTAGTCAATCCCCTAATGTGGATCAGTGAGAAATGTTTTCAATAAAACTGCTAAGATTTATGTAAGAACCTATGTGTAGCATTAGTTTTATTTTCTATAGACACTGGGAAAATTCTCTTTGCATTACTACTTGATGGTAACATTATTGGATTTTACTTATTTAATACAGTGAAAGTTAGTTTATCTGGCAAATCAATAACGTGAAATCTCTTTAAGCTGTTAGTTCCATACTTACTAATATGAGCTTCTGGAGCAGGGCTTGCATTTCTGAATCCCTGACACTTAGCTGTGGTTGCAAAAATACCGGCAATGACCCTTGAAGGTCACAAAGATGTAGTACAAAACTGATTTACTTTTTGAATCATAAGACTCCTTCTATTCAGAGTAATTGCAATGTACTTCAGAATTCAAATTCTTTGAAAAATCAATAATCAATATTGGGTATATGAGATAAGTTCTTTTTAAACTGTATAATGCCCCATTGCTCCAACAGAAAACAACAGAGAAGTTAATGTCACCAGTTTGCTACACAATAAGAAACTGAACTGTCAGGTGTGCATGCATTATCATTTCTGCCTGGAAGTAAAAGATGATAAGGCAGGTCATTATGCCTTGTCTGTATCTTAAATTTGTCCAGTGGAAGTGAGGAACTACTTTAAAAATTTTAAATCTTTCCATTTGAAGACCATTTTATTATGTGTTTGGTTATAAGAGTAGCTCATTAGTGGTTGGCAAGAACAGAGACAAGGCAAGACCCATTCATGTTTGGGTTCCAAAGTCATTCTGTCTTTGACTTGTAGCAGTCAGGAAATGCTAAAACAGAGTCATCACCATTGTATCCCTATCACCTAGCCTAGAGGATCCTTAATAAATATGTGTTAAATGAAAAAAAAAGATTATATTATCAGTACAAGATTTCATCTTACTGTGCTTTAATTTTCTCCTTATAATTATCTTATTTTACTGCATAGTGAGGTTTTATACTTTAATAAAATGTGTAAAAGCCCATGTTGTATCATATCATGGGCTTTTAAACTGCATTTTGAGAGACATAAATACTTTTAAATATTATCAGATTTCTATGAGTTATTTTAAGTAGACTTGAGTTATTAAATTTGCATATTTTTACTTTATGATTATTTAATGTTTGTTTTATTTATTACTTCTGAATATTTCATCTTCTACTTTTATAATACATTCTTATATTTACTCCATTTATAAATTTATTCTCAATTAAGGATCGAATCAGAACACCAATGCTATACATATCACTGGACATTTATAAGATTTGTTTGACCATATCCCACATAAATAATATAAGCTGGTAAAGAATATGCTTAACATTCTACAACATTTATCTTTAAGTCTGGTTATTTGAACACTTACTATCTAAATAATAATGATCTAAACCTAGCAATTTATAATAATTCTCATTTCAGTGTTAAAACTTGTAATACTGATTTGTAAATATTCTAACTGGCCACTTCTGAAAATTTGACAAGTACTTACCAAGTACCAAGCTCAGGCATGGCACTGTTATGGGATACAGATGCATATGCATATGGGGGAGGGAAACCTGAAGAATATTATAATTTTATCTCAGACAAAATGTAGATACAGGATAATGGAGAGAGATTAGATCTAGAGGTAAATACTGTGGTAAAAATTGTAGTAATACACAAGGCCAGAGAAAAAGCAAAATGAATTGAGGAAAAGAATGTTAATTTACCTGAGCATAATTACTAGTGAGATAATAGTCAATTATTTTGTTGGTCAGATTTTAACATTTCATTGTTCCTACATTTGCTTTAAAGCTCTTTAAAAGTCTCAGGTTTATTTTCTCTGTATAAATTCTATCATGTGAACTAGACTAATAAATTATATAGTCTCTATTAGTTTTATACAACAGTTGAATGAGCTGTTTGCCAGGGTATATTAATCCGTCAATATAGTTCTACATCAGTACACTCAAATTATTTTTATGATACTGCGTTGATTCCTTTATTAACCCCCATTTGAGGGCTAATTGCTACTGTGTAATTTAGTAAAATTATATTTATTGGTGCAATCTACAAAGATCAAGGTTATGTAATTTGAAATTACATGCTCAATTGTTTTGCTTTTCAGTGTAAAAGATTTAGTATGCTTTATCAGATACATTTTTCTTTTATATTACAAATGAGCAATGACTCTTGAGGCTGTAGCTCAAACCAATTTGTATTATAGCAACTTTAAATGAGGTATGTCTGTACCTATATGCCCTTGTCTAACATTTATAATTCTAGAACTCCCTAAGAGCTGTCTTTACGTACTTTCCCATTACCTGCCTACGTTTCCATTCTGGATCTACATTGCAGTCATTGTGCGCTCATCGGGCTCCTTCCTCCCCCTCCCCTGCCTAAAGTGCCCTTCCTCCTGATCTTCGCCTGGTTAGCTACCATTCATCCTTTAGACTTCCAAGATCTTTAGATTTCTCCTTCAGGAAAGTATTTGGCCAAACTTTAGAAGTTCCTCAACACTTGTCATGGCTGGAATTTTACATTTCTGCCTGTACTTGATTAGTATTTGTTTTTTTCACTAGCCTATAAACTCCATGAGTTTTCCCTTTACTTTTTTTTTTTTAATCTTTATTGTTGAAAGTATTACATAGCCCAGCCAGATTGGCTCAGTTGTATGTCTGCTTTTTCTCCCTATTGACTCTTTCCAGCCCCACCTCTCCCGCCCCGCTCCACCCTCCCTTCCCCAGTCTTCACCATCCTATTGTCTACGACCATGGGTTATGCATATATGCATACAGGTTCTTTGGTTCATCACTTCCAACCCACCCACCCTCCCCCACCTTCCCTCTGAAATTCTGCATTCTGTTCTATGCTTTTATGTCTTTGGATCTATTTTGTTCATCAGTTTATTTTGTTCATTAGATTTCACATATGAGTGAGATCATGTGATACTTATCTTTCTCTGACTGACTTATTTCACTTGGCATAATACTCTCTTTACTTTTGTATATAAGAACCCGATAGGGCGATCAATAAATACAATCATGCAACAGATCTTTGAACAAAGTTAAAACACAATGCTTAGTGTGGAGAATATAGCAGAGGATAAAACAGAGTCATAGAGCCACATTTATTCACCTAGGAGTTGTTGAATAAATGAAGGATAAATAATAACTTGTCCAAATTAATCATTCCATATCAACATCTCTCCCAGGTAGGAAAAAATTTTTCAATTTGTGTCATGCATATGGTGCTTCATATTAACATTGTGTGTACAGTGCTTTGCAATCTGTTAGTAAATTGCTAATAATTATTTGCCAAATTGATGAATGAAGTAATGTCCAAGTAGATTAATTATAGATGTATAGGTTGATTTTGGATATGCCATAAGACCAAAGGATTATATTTTAGCTGCAAATTTATTATCATTTTGGTAACAAATTAATTTATTTTTCATGTGTGAACAGAATGCTTTTTTAAAAAGTTTTGTTTTTTTAATATTCAAATTCCATTAACAAGTCAGTAAGGAATTTTTCTAAAAATGTGAATCCCTACCAATAGGATATAAAAAAAGGTACCCAGACTTCTACTTGTAACATATGCTCTGGTCTATTTTTTCCGTTTTCATATGAAATTGTGAACAGATGCTGGGGCAGGTTCATTCTGCACTAAATCTTGTACTTCTACACATGCCATCGAGGTGGATGCTTGCCAAGTCAGCACCGTATCTCCCTTGTTGGTCATTAATCACATCAAACCCACTTATTTTTGCTTTCATTAAATGAAAATGAAAAGGAGAGTTCCGCTAACAAAGGTTTATTTTATACACTAGGGAGGCAGCCTCATCTCTCATTCCTCTGCCACAAGGACTTCTGCTCTCGTTAAGCTAACCTCATAATCAGCCCTCACTATGCTTGTGTTTTCTCATCTCCATTCATTCCTCTGATCATGTCACGCTCCTGGCCAAGATGCTCTCTCTACTCCCCACCTGCCATATCAAAACCATTCTTCAAGGCCCAGTTAATTCTGTGCCTCAAGGAAAGCTTTTTAAATTTACACCTGCCATTAGTCATCCCATTAACATTCTAAAGTGTTTGAGAATCTATTGTATTCTAATAGCCTAAGATTAGGTAGTTACATGTTTTTTTCTTATAATGCTATAGCTTTAGAGAGTAAAAAGTCAGCATTCATTCACTGGTCATTAACTGGTGACCATTTTCCAATTTACTGCGGTTGAGGGTCATCTGGGGAGTTTAAACAAATGTAGCTTCCTGACCTCCATATGAAACCAACTGAATTGGAATTTCTCAGAGTGTGACCCAGAAACCTAAATTTTTAATGTGTTGATGGTAATTTGCGGAAACTTTCTTAATATACACTCCTTGGACACGGAGGTTACTAAGACGAGTGCACAGGTTCTTTGCCCTAAAGGAGCTCAAATCCTAGTTAGGGGAGGTGATTAATCACAGCTAAAGTCCAATATTATGTAGTTATTTTATTAAAAATAGAACAGGCTTGTGAGATGGTTTTAAGGACCACAGAGGATGGAAAGACTCAAGAGTACTGGATGCAATGAATCCACAAGTTAGCTTCATTGGTGTCCCAACAATTGGGTTCTGAGGGATTCAAATCCCTTTATGGACAATATTCATCATGCAATAAGGGACAGAGAAGGGACGGGTCATGTTGTAATCACGCACCTATGTGAATAGGGATAGGGACAACTGTGGCATAAGAAAGAAAGTAATGGTTGCAGTGGCCATCTCTTTATAGTGAAATTTATAGGAGGGGAAGATCATTTCTAGCCAGTAACATCAGGGAATATTTGAGAAACTACTGCATTTGAGCTGGGCCTTGAGGAAGGGTAGGATTTACAAACTATAATGCAGTATAGAGGGGGGGATGAGGGAAAGCAAGGATATTCCAAAAGGAAGAATCAGTACAAACAAGGACATAGAAGCAGGGCTGCAAGCTGCAAGTACGGAGAATAATACTAGTAAGCAGTAAAAGTTGCCCTAGTGAAGGGTATAAGAAAGATAATTTTTCCTTTTCTGATAGTTGTGGATTTAGGCAGCCACTTTTGATGGGTAAACAGACAAATTTTAGGAGACCTTGAAAGTTGACCTCAGCGTAGCATTTATTCCTTGGACACCTCATTTGATGCTTTACACCACTTTTTATGCCTTGTCTCCCCAACAGGCTCATACTTTTATGAAGGCACCGGCACATTTTGTACCTTTAGAAGTTTCTTCGAATGTAGTACAATGTCTGGCACACAGCAGGAGTTCAAAAAATGTCTGTTCACTGATTAAGAGAGACTGATTTTGGT
>PVJC01040835.1:0-15680 GCA_004026665.1 Murina feae | reverse complement strand
ATTTAACTTTCAATTTTGAGGATGTGTGATTTTTTTTTAATTAACCTTTCAATTACCAGGTCCAGATTACACTCCCAGGCATTATTCAAGCATTTATCATTGGAAAATCCCATTTTATCTACAAGGAGCTTGGGTTACTCTTCATTGAGTGGTCAATCTGATGGTCTGATAAAGTAACAATCAAAATGTCACTCTACTTGCCCCATGCCATAGGCAGCAAGATTTCAGGAGAGTTTGTTTATATACATTCAATCTTTTCCCATAAAGGATTTCAAGTACCCCACAGCTATAGCACAAATAATAACTTAAAATAATGGTAAAGGTTACTACAGTAGTGATAAAGAATCAGTTCTAAGAAATTAGAAATCAGGGTTGAAGTGAAGAAAAGAGCAGGACAAGATCAGGAAAAGAACCCCAAAGAACATGCCATAGAGGCCTATAGAGCTGGTATGTTTCAAAGTCAAGGTAAGCCACATACTTTCTAGCTCCCCAAGCTGAAAGTGACATGCTTAGTTAGCTACACAGTTCTAATTGTGAGAAGAGGGAGAGAGGCAAGGAAGGAGGGAAGCAGGGAGGGAAGGAGAGAGAAGGAGGGATAGAAGGAAGGAAGGAAGGAAGGAAGGAAGGAAGGAAGGAAGGAAGGAAGGAAGGAAGGAAGGAAGGAAGGAAGGAAGGAAAGGAGTTCCTTTAACATGTTCCACAGGAATTAATTCTCTTTAAAAAATGGAATTTTGCTTGCCCTTTAAAAATAAGAATTAAAAATAACATAGTGGATAAAAACTTTTCTAAGAAGCAGTTAGCATTTGCTATTTCCCTGTTTCCTTAGATATATATATAATATGATTTTCTTGATAATTTAAGTAATCACTATCATAGTGATACTGTTTGCTGACAACTTTAGATCTGTAACACTATTTGCTTCTATACTTAATAAGCCCCCAAATACTCAGCTCTCTGACTTTTTTTTTGCTTTTTAGTAATGTTTAGTTTTCTCCATGTCAGCCTCTCCTTTCTTGCTGCTATTAGCATGTTTACCTCTAATGTACCTCTTTTAATCCACCATAGGCCAGGACACTAGACAACAAATTTGTTTAAATTGTAAGACAAACTTGTTAATTATGTAAAGGAAAGGTAAAAAGGGGTTAAGTGGCTCATCTAGCATAAAACCTCACAAGTTTCACTGTGGATTGTTTTAGCTTCTGATTTTGTGTGTTCAGAGATGATGCTTATGACTATGACTACGATAACTGAAAAATGTTGCAGAGCAAATAACTTCTGGACTTATTCAGGCGAGAGATGTTTCTTGACCACCAGCTGTGTGGCAGGCACTGTTCTAGGCACCGGGGAAACAGCAGTGAGTAGGACAGACAAAGTCCCTGCTCATGCATTCTGCTCGGAGCCGGAAATGATAAACAAGTGAATAAAACATGGACATCAAACTTCAGATTGTGGCAAGTGCTTGGAAGAAAAGAAAACAGAGAGGAGAGATGAGATGAGATGAGATGAGATGAGATGAGATGAGATGAGATGAGATGAGATGAGAGAAGGCCTCATGGGGAAGGTGAACGACACTTGAATGACAGGCAATAGCCATCCATGATGAGGGAAGGAAAGGGTTCTGAAAGGAGTTAGCAAAAGAGTCCCATGTACCTGTGGGATTATCAGCATAAATTACTAGAAAAGTCAGGGCCAGAGGTAGGGACAGATCACCTGGGGGGGCCTCATTCTCAGATAAGGAGTATGAATTTTATCGTAAGTACAATGGGGAGACTTTGGAAAGCTTTAAGCACTAGAGAAACACAGAAATTAAGGGAAGGGTGGATGAATTCATGAATTGACTTCCCTACACTTCCCCTTATTCTGCAGATTAAAGGATTTACTATCCCACTTCCTAATCTTGTTGAAGAACCTTTGCACCACACCACTTAAACCCTCTGAACAATAGGAAGCTCTAATTTTCCCCCTGAAGTTCTTTAGTTCTAAACTACAGGTATGATAAACTCATGAAGGATCAAGACAGGTGAAGGAGGGAGAAAACTCCAGGTACTAAAGGATTAAAGATTTTCCCAAAATGAGCCTTTCTACTAATGATAGATAATAGAGAAGATCCTTCTGATATTTATAACCTCAAAAAGTATAATTTGTTGCAGTGTATAATGTTTACAAATTAAGTAGAAAAACTATTGTTTATCCTTACAAAATGCATTACAGTACGTTTTCCCTCTCGGGAGCATGCCCACGCCTTTCTTCCCTCACAGGTGTGAATCACCTAAACTCTAAGGGCCCCCAGGAGGCTTGCAACCAGGAGAGCAATGGGTCCCAGCAGCTCGTCCCAGGCTAACCCGCTGAACTTGACTTCAGGCCCCTTTCCTCTGACTTTCCAGTGAGCCAAAGCAGCCCCACCGAGGCCCTCTCCTGTTGCTTCCTTTATCCTAACCAAGCCCTTCCTTGTTGCACTGTCCTCAGATTGAATAAATATATTCTCAAAGTCAAAAACAATGATGACAAAGCCAATATGCATTGCATATCATAGGTGCTCCATAAGCATTTCTTACTTTGGAGGTTACCTATTGCAAAGCCGGTCTAAATGACTTTCTTTTTCATTAATTCCTTCAGTTCTTTCATCACTTCCCTTAATTCCTCCTTTCACCTTTGCAAGGCATTGAATTGTGAGGCTGCCAGGCTGGTCACTTGTCAAGCAAGGGGTGGTTTGGCACTGTTGGCAACAACCCAAAGCAGAATGAAATTTCAAGCTATTTGGGGGTTTATAAATAGCGGTGTTTTATGAACATGTATTTCTCTTGTGGCTTAGACTAATGTTTAGGGAGTTCTTGGGTGGGCCTGTGGCCAAGGAATTAGAGTACTATTTCTTTTTGGCTGAGCTTGTTGGCCTAGTTTTCTAGATCTATTCTGTGAATAGTTCCTGTAAGTAATGTCCCCCCAACAGTGAAACTCTTCTCCTAATGAACCAGCTTACTCCATGCTTACACAGCCTACAAAATAAATGTTTTCAACTTAAATAAATAATTCCTACTGTTCATGCCATTTTTAAAAAGCTAATGGCAAAATCCTTTCTCTCCCTTAGTCTGTTTTAGTAAGTGAATTTTTTCTTATAGTTCTCTGCAAATTGCCCATCCACTGCCTTTTTATGCTGTTTGTGAATCACTTATGGCCGGCTGCTTTCTCCTCATATATTGCATTGTCTTGTTGTTTGTAGCCTCTGAAGCCCTTTGGCGGAAACAAAGCATTACATAAATCCAGTTAGAAGTAGTTGCAGGAATTATACTATTGACTATGTAAGTTACTTTAAGCGTCATTAAAAGAATTTATTAAATGTTTCTGTAGGTCCTTTACAAAGCACAAAATAGATGGAAGATCCATTCCCTGCTTTCTACAAGCTTGAAATCTAAGGCAAGCAAACACGTAGGCAAAGAAAAGAGGCACTTTTAGACATATACAAGGAATATCAGCAGAATAAGGACAACGTTTACTACTTGTGTAATAATCAGAGTAGGCCTACAATGGGGTGGTGGCTGAATAGGAAAGTTGTGCAAGTTACTATCTGCACATCCTAATATGAGAAGTCACCATCTCTTCCGTTTAATTAGGGGGAGATTTGTAATGGGAGGGCTTCAGAGACCATGTGAGTGAAGCAAGGAAATCTTGATGGTTTAATTGAATGTAAAAAGGGTTTCAGTTTGGGGTTTCTCTTGAGTTCAGGAGTGAATTATATAATTCATTATACAGGAACATAACAAGTATGTGATCATATATACATAGAGCGAGTGTTTTCCAAACTGAAAATTAAGATTCTAGCTTAAATATATATATATATATATATATATATATATATATATATATATATATATACCTTTTATTCAAAAGTATAAAAAAATAAATTTCAAAAAGTAAACTACATTTATTAGAAAGAATAAAACATCATAAAAATCATATATTTTAGCAAAAACAGCATCATTTAATACAGTTTTGGAGAATTTGAAATCAGGCCCAGAAAATCTTTACATAGAGTGCCAGGTCTGTGCATTAGAGAGTAGCATTCTACTAGACCTAGAAGATTTTCTCTTATCCTGAGAGATTTCCTTTCTCAGGTGGCAGGTGATGATGGCAATTGAATAAAGCCACACTGTGAGGCGTTGCTAAGAGACAATAGAAACACAGGACTGTTTCCTGGAGGCTTGATCAAAGTCAGGGAATCTGAAGCTATTTCCTGGTCAGAGTGTGCAGGGAGGTGGGGAGCAAAGGTTGGGCTTGGGATGTTTCTTTGAATGAGGCTCCTTGTGCAGGGATTGAAATCTTGCCATAGCACAGGAAGAATTCTGCTTTTTGGACAGTGAATCAAAGCAGGTGATCCAGGTTGGGAGCAAGTAGAGTGTGACCTCTGAACAAAAATGAGGTTTAGTAATTTGTGACACGCTAACAATACATCAATTCACAACAGTAATGATGTTAGGTAGGACAAGATGTCTCAGGGTCTGGGCAGTTCTTACCAAATGCTATTCTTGCTGAATGTTAAAATGTAGCACAGTATTTTGCAGACACAGCTGTAAACAAGATGGGCTTGACAGGAACCCAACTGGATAAGTGTAGACAAACTGCAAAGAAGAAATCAACATGTAATTAACCAAATCCTATATAATAAAACCCTCCTATGCAAATTGACCGAACAGCAGAATGACCAGTCACTATGACGTGCACTGACCACCAGGAGGCAGATGCTCAACGCAGAAGCTGCCCCCTGATGATCAGTGCACTCCCACAAAGGGAGCACCACTCAGCCAGAAGCTGAGTTCACTGCTGGCGAGAACAGCAGTGCTAAGGACCCCTTGGGGGATGTCCGACTGCCAGCTTAGGCCCAATCCCCGCAGATGGACATCCCCCAAGGGATCCCCAATTGCAAGAGGGAGCAGACCAGGCTGAGAGACTCCTTTTCCCCCTCTCTCCCGTGCACAAATGTCATGCACCAGGCCTCTAGTAATGTATATAAACAATGGCTAAGCCTTCCTTTCAGGAGACAGAACTTTGCATGTGAATCCGCCGTCTCCTTTACTTGCTGTAAGTAAATAAAACTACCTAACAACAACCACATCTCATTCTTTAATTGAGTGCTCCAAGCGATGAAGCCCTTGAATTTGGTAACGGCGATGTATAGATTGGCTTTTCGGCCTCTTTCCCTCCCAGACAACATGATTGTTAATCTTAGGCCTCTTCTCATGAAGACCTGCCAATGAATTTATAACATTCATTTCCCTCCCTTTGCAGGCTTGCCTGGCCTGTGCTGCAGGTGGAAGTCTTTGTCTCATGCAAAAGTGGGCTCCTATTTACTAAGAACAAGGAAAAGAACAAGATAAGTTATTTATGAACTATGCAGCAGGTATCAAAAGCCATCAACGCTCTCAGAGAAAGAGCCATTTTATTATTTGTAACAAAATCACATTAAATTCTAGCCCCAAACTCCCATCCTACTGGACTAGCAAGAAACTCAGTCCCAGATATTCTCAGGGTTCTCTGTTCACTAAAGTTGGGCCAAGGGTCAAGAAATGTCCATGAGATGAGAGCGCTCGTGAATTCCTGAATTTACCTGCTCCTTCAGCACATGTCAGCATAGCACCGGCCCTGGAGCCAGACTCCAGGTGTGAGTCCTGGCTCTGCCTGCCCCTTCCCAGCGAGGCAGCCTTACTATACCTCAGTTTCCTCCTCTGTAAAACTAGAGTTTAAATGAGTACGTACCTGACAAAAAAAATAAGGATTAAGTGATAACAAACTTGGAACTATGCCTGCCACAGAACATGCAGTGGCTGGGGAAGCTTCCTGCTTAAATCATCAGTTCTCCATCCCCCTAAACCTTTGCCTCCTATCCGAGGCTGTGTGCTCTCTGATAGCTCCATGGAATCTGGCATCTGGACGCCCTAGGTGCTTCAGGAAGAGTAACGCCTGAGAAGTATACAAGTTAGGAGTGCAGGAGAGGTGGTCAAGGGTCTTCTCTCTCTTCTCTATACCTGAGGAGAGGTGACTTTTTCTTACCCTCTCCAACTCCAAATATTAAGACAAAAGTTCTTATTTCTTTGTTTAATCATAAATTCTGTGTTACATATACCTAATATCTGAATGTTCTATTAATACATTATCCATTACAGTGCAGAACTGATGGGACCTTGAAGAAAATAAATTCATTGAATCTCCAGGAAAACAGAAGAGAGACCTCTGTAGTTGGAGGAGTAAAGACATATGCTCCAGGGTCCTATAGGACAAGTTACAAAGTGGGAGGCAGGAATATGGAAGCCTGGAAAATCCTGGCTAACTGAAAGCCATTTCATACGCACACCCACTCTTCCCTTAATTTCTGCCATTCTCCTGCTTGAAACTTCCTCCAGGGCACTGCCTCTGAGCAGCCTCCAGGATTCACTTTCTACCCCTTTCCAGGCTCAAGCCAACATTCTCCTCTTCCCGGACACTTGTAGCATCTTCAGTGTCTTCTAACAGAAGGGAAATGTCTAGAGGGGACTTGTGCCCTTTTTTTAAAATATATTTTTATTGATTTCAGAGAGGAAGGGAGAGGGAAAGAGAGATAGAAACATCAGTGATGAGAGAGAATCATTGATTGGCTGCTTCGTGCACACCCCTACTGGGGATTGAGCCTACAACATGGGAATGTGCCGTTGACCGAAGTCTAACCTGGGACCCTTCAGTCCACAGGCCAAAGCTTGATTCACTGAGTCAAACCGGCTAGGGTGGGACCTTGCACTCTTGACAATAGCTTCCCCAAGACACAGCAAAGGGCTTAGCTAAAGGGAGGGAAGCTGAAAGAAATCAGGAGAAAAGCTTCAAGTTCATGTTAATAAATGTAGAGAGGTTTCCAATTATTACACTGCAATCTACAAATAAAACACCAAGACCAGGTCTGCCTAGCCTAAGTAAAGGAGCTAGAGAAAATTTGACTTTACAAAAATGTATTGATGAATTATATTAGGTGTCTAGATTCAACTTTGCTTGGTTCATTCCAGTTTCTGTGTCGTCTTTTTTGGGGGGGAGGGTGGAGGTGTGTGTGGGAGGATATACTACCAACCTTTGTTTGCACTTTGTTCTCCTTTACTGGAAGATGGAACTCACTTCTATGTAGACTTGCACATAATGGGGCATAATTGGTTGAATTTTGCACAAGTACAGCTTCTGCCCAAGCATTTCTGTTGAGTCTGGTTGGCTGGCCCCCTCCTCCAAATCTCCTATTCCCTTTCCTTCCCCTTCCCCCATAGGAAGAATGAAGCTGTGTTCTTAAGTTATTTCAAGCAAACTAAGCCCTGTGGAAACTACTTCACTCTGTTTTTATAGGCCAGTAGATCCCACAGCATGCAGAAGATTTATCATTCATATTACACTGAAAAGCTCCCCTGTGTAATTCTTTGAACTGTTGTAAAGATTTAATGACATTTGCATTCATGCCGTTGAAAGTAAATAAAATTATGATGTGGGGTGTTATTCCCCTGTTCAGTTTAGATAGTTTTAAACAACTTGCTCTATGTTAGCTTGGCGTTAATTCGGGGCATGTGCATAATCCCCATCAGAACTGTGGGCTGAATGTGATGGGCACTTAGACACCTCTATAGAATTATGAAGCCTAATAAGGCTTTGGGTGAGGAAACTCCAAGGGCAGTGACAGGGATGATGGGAAGAGCTTCCTGGAGTGCTCAGCTGTCCAGATTACCCCTTGAGGAGGAAGCAGAGGTGCCCAGAAGTAAGCATCGCATTGTTTGCATAGTCGTAGTGAACCCAGCTCCAGATGGTCTGTATGTCACTGCACCAGGTACTTTGCCCCGTCTTCCATGTCAGCTCTTTGTCCCAACCCCACTTGCTATCAAGAAGGGAGATTAAAGTGAGAATTAAAGACTATCTGAGTCTAACTCTGTTTAAAAGAAAGTCCCTAACCTCAGCTTCCCCCTGCCGCACCCCCCCCAACTCTGCTATTACTAAGTACCTCACTGGGCCACCCACTCTGCTCAGGTGCTGTGGGGGCTCTGGCAGGTATCGCCCCTATGCAGGCTGCAGAGAAGCCAAAATCAGAGGACTGGGCAGTCAGGCATGCAGTTCTAATATGTGGGCCTGAAACATGAAGGGGTGAACTTTATTGAACCTGTGGGCATGTGGAAGACCATTCTCTTCCACATCATCAACAGCATTTCCTGTGTGCCTAGCTGATGTGGGGACTTTCCTTCAGACACCAGGTGCTCCAAAGCTAAAGGGAGAGAGATATCCACAGTCAGCACAAAGGACAGAATGCATAGGCAGATGCCAGGAATGTTTCTCCACCCTGGCCAGAAAACAGGGGGCTGCATTTGTTAAGCTTGAAGTCACCCAGTTGGCTCCCATGAGGGACCCTGAGTCATGCAGAGGCACTGCTGTGGGTCTCCTGGGAACAGCCCCGCCTGTTTTTGCCTGGCCCTACTGTGGGTCACTTCAGTTCATAAGACAACAGCACCCATCCTGAATCTTGAGTGCCCCCTCTTGCTGGGGCTCATGAAACTGTAGGGAAGACTCTGTCTGGCCCATCAGACTGTAGTTCCACCTTCTAGTTCTATTTGTCCATTTTTGTGGGATTTCCTATCCTTTCACAAGCTATTTGACTTATGCCCAGGAAAGTTACAGTTCAGACTTTGAAGCCCATAGATCACATGATCAGAGTCCTAGGGCTTTTCTCATGTCCTTTCTGTGGGAGGCATTCGGAGAACGCGGTGACTCTTGGTATGGTGACAACTTTCAGTTTCCCTATCTTTGAAATGAAGCTTTGGATGAGATGACTCTGGAGTTTCTTCTGGCTCTCATATTCTCTGAGCCTCTGAGATAAAATAAGAGTTATGAACATACTGTAAAGCACGAGAGGGTAAGAAACCCTTAGGTAAGCACTACTGTTATTATGATTATTAGGTTTTCCTCTGAATTATAGAGCAAATTAAGGCATAGCACAATATCAATTTCTCTCAATTCCTCACTCCTGGAAATTGACCCATTTTGAAAAATGATAATTGAATGTATATCCAAAGAACTCATCAGTCTTATAGATTCAGCAATTAACTTTCACTCATTTAATACATATCCATTGTAAGGTTCCGTGCTAAACACTACTGATATTTAAAAATATAAATAAAAGACAGTTCTGTTCTTGAAGTGTGTATAATTTAGCTGAGAAGACAGACATTGAATAAATAATTAAAAGTATGAAGAGTACCTAGCTGGTGTGGCTCAGTGGTCAAACACCGACCTATGAACCAGGAAGTCACGGTTCAATTCCCGGTCAGGGCACATCCTGGGTTGCAGGCTCAATCCCCATGTGAGGTGTGCAGGAGGCAGCTGATCAGTGATTCTCTCTCATTATTGATATTTCTATCTCTCTCTCCCTCTCCCTTTCTCTGAAATCAATGAAAATATATTTTTAAAAATTAAATAAATAAAATTATGATGAGTGTCACAAAGAAGGTCAAGATGCTGTAGAACTGTGTAATGGGGATACCCACCCTGGTTTAAATTGGGAGGAAAAGTATCTTGTCAGGAGTAACAGCTAGCACTTGATGAACACTTATCTGTCATCATGTTATGTGCATTATTCATTTAATCTTCACAAGAACCCCAGCAGGTAGGATCTATCACTGTTTCTGCTTACAGACAAAAGAAGTCAAGCACAGAGGTGAAAAACATGGTGGAGGCTCACAGCTGCTTGGAGATAACACCTGGGTAGGAGTTCAAGTAGCTGTACCCCAGGCTCTCCACTGACTCTGGGGTAGAAGGGAAGAGGAACAAGCCCACAGACAAAGCAGGGCAAGACGGACTGTGTGAAATTACGCTGGAAAAAAGCATCAGTTAGTTGCACATGAACTTACAAGGAAGTTTTCTTGTTGCCCCCCTGTTCCTTATGGTAGTAGTGTGTATTCATGAAAGAAAAACTAGCTGCTTCAGAAGTCAGAACAGAGGGAGATGGGATGGTTTATATGCAGTCAGAGGTATTAGGGTTTGTGAGAAGTAAAGCATCCTTAAAGTAAAATTTTCTCATAATGAATCTATGCATAATCTAATTTTCTAATAAGCCTTGAATAATAAAATTCTATAAGGACTTTAGGAAGTAAAGTATCAGGTGGCAATTATAGTAGATGTTCACTGTTTTAATCATAGAATAATCCTAAATGAAGTCACAAAAGCGTTGATTCTAGCAAGTTCTTTTTCTCAATTCTTGAAATTACATATTTGGGGGAAAAGTAATAAAAATAAGGAAATATAATGGTGGGAGGGAGGAATGTTATTCCTGACATTTTAAGCTGAGCTCTAAAAGGTTTAATTTAAACACATCTTGGCTAGGGATGACATAACATTTAGGAGATGGGCAGCATTTAGATTCTTTCAGTATTATTAGAAGCATTCCACCTCAACTTCAAAAGAAGTAATTTAAGCATGCCCATGTGCAATAGTAATTTACCTATATGTACACCAAAAGCTTCCTTTATTATTGGGAATGACATGCTATTCTGGCTTAATGAACTAGAATTCAGCTACCTGGAGTTTTCAATTAACTTGAATTTATGTTTGTGTTATAGCTCAAGTTTAAGGGAAATGGACACATTATATTTTAAGACTAAGGACTGTTGTACTACCTGTGCACCTCAGACCAGGAGTCTGTGCACTTTGGTTCTGCTACACTCGGGATTAAGAGCTTAAAGTTGGAATTCAGATGGACCTGACTGAGAGTCCTTATTATATTCACTATTTGTCCTCAGGCAAGTTATTTAATTTCTTGATAGCTCAGTTCATTCATCTGCACAAAGCAGATAATACCTGTCCTGCCGAAATGTGGGAAGGATCAATGGGATTGTATAACTAAAGCAGAAAGTCAAAAAGTTATATCTTCATTTTTTCCCAAAAGTTAGTTTTAGCAAGAAAAATTAAAATATTTTCTTGTTAATCTTTGACAAACTCAATTAAAATTAGCTAGTTAGAATGATCAATTTAGAAAATATTTAGGTTAATAAAGACTTATTTTTTCATGTATTCAGATTATACTGTTTTATCTACAGAGAAATAGGAAAATCATTGTGTCAATAGAATTGTCAGCTCTGATTTTAGCAAAGTTTAAATAAACTGCTAGATAGAAATTAGTGCTGTTTTTCCCTTGCCTTTTTAAACTAATTCTGAATTCTCAAGTCTCGCTGTCTCACACATTCCTTCTAATTGATTTCTTTGTTTTGTTTTTTTGCTGAATACCTTTTAGCAGATTCACTTTTGCATGGCTAATATACTTTTTTCTTGACTGATTTTGAATGGTTCTGAATTTTTTTCTTTTGGTTTTGGTTTGTTTTTATTTTTTGCATTTGGAGCAAAACAGATTTAATCAAATAGATACTTCTTCAAAAATTTGATTTTTCAAGTGTGGGTCATAATGTATGTATATACTAACAGGTATGTGAAATATACATTAATCTATCTGATTGATCAATATGGATTTTGATGTAATACCTTCCAAAAAAGTGGACTTCAGGTAGTAACACAACTTTTAATTTTTTTGTTTTAAAAATTATGTATTTTAAAGGATATTTGTATAATGACGTAAAATTTATCATCGTAACCATTTCTAAGTGTACAGTCAGTAGTGCTAAATATATTCACACTGGTGTGCAAAAAGTAAAATAGTGAGTATTTGTATATACTTACAGAAAATGACATCAGTTTGCCATTTATTTATAATTCTAAAGATTCCTTTTTAATCATTTAAGTAGAAAATATTAGGAATTGAACAGGTGTTATTATATGCAATAAAAATTGGGCAGATGATATGGGCTGAAGCTGGGGAAACAGTGGTAGACTGCTGCTTGTCACTGCATGACTTAGCAAGTCACTTTACTTTTCTAAGCCTCAGTTTGCTCATCTACAAAATGGGGAGTGGACCTATGATCAGCCATTGGCTATAAGGATCCTGAGCTTACAGACCACATTTTACTCACCTTTCTTTTCCAACTTCCAATAGAGTAAGAGGAACACTAAAGTGAGTGAGGGTCAGTGTATGACTTTAAGTTCAGTTAACTGACAACAATTCTATAATTCAAGGGGTCCTCTGAGTCTATAATAAATAGCATTTTTTTCAGTTGCCCACTTACGAAGATACAAGATTAATATTTATATAATCGATGGAATTCATTTGTGCCCTAAATATGGGAGGTGCATGAAAGAAATGAGAGAAGTGTCAGAAATGGTGAATATCCTCCAAGAGTTTACAGATCCCTTGGGAAGACTCTTAAAGGGCAAATTAGGCATTCACACAAGCAAATATAATTAGAGGTGGAGAGTTTTACCCAGGATAGAGAGGAAAGTTGTCGACAGTTTGGGGAGAAGATGGAAGGGAGAGGAGTAGAGAATAAGATGTAACAAGAGGAACATTCTAATATGGGTTAGCCATGAGTGTAATGTCTGGGAAATGATTTCTTTGACTGAATAATTTAACAAATTCACCAGAAAACAAGCAAAATGGTAATACCTATCTACTGATTCAGGCACAGTATTTGTAACCTAACATACTTGTCGGCTGAGTCATTTTGTTAATTCTGTCTTACCGCCAATGATTAAATTATTAACTATGTCCTTTTCTTATTTCCCAAATTATTCTCTAACTATTCGGATCTTGACCAACTAGATTACTTTATCTCTTTTGCTTGTTTGTTTTGTAAGTGTGTGTGTGTGTGTGTGCGCATGTGTGTTTACTTATAAGGACTGCCAATTATGATTTCACTTAGTTCTCTTTAAGAAATCTTGCGCTGTTATAGAAAAATGGGAAGGGGTTGAGGATAAATGAGGCATGATCAGATGCCACTGATGGAGGAGGCTGGCACCCAGTATGCCAGACTATGAAGGAAACCCAGGCTAATGAATGTGACCTACTGTGTTTTATTGGCTGAAAGGGGACAAAGAAAGGGCCAGTCAGAGTAGGTATAAGCCAGGAGCCTTCAACAAGGGGCTGTTGTTACTTGCCAAGGAAGAGATCTAGATAACCAGGGACAGGCACCTTCTGAGTTGCTTGCCATTCTTCAGCCTCCTGCTCTTGCATGACTGGTTGTTTCCATGTATCATCTTTCATTTCCCTCATTTCTCCTTTAGTTAACTTTATAATTGAGGGAATCAAAAAGAAAAATTCTCATATCAATGAAAAATAGGTATAATGTAATGAAACATTTATCAGTTGGGCTTCATAATGGAAGCATAATTCATACTAACAAGATCTATTGACATGTTAATATGTTAGTGTTGAAATATGTATAAGATTTATAGATCTCTGTGACTTTAGATGTAAGGAAACCAATAATCTTCAAAGCGAAGCTATTGATATCTATATATTGACAAGTTAAAAAGTATTGATAGGAAGATCTCTATATAGATAGTCTTAAAGCTGCATCTTGGAAACTTGATTAAATTTTAAAAGTGTGGGTTTTTAAAATTTTCCTTAATTACCTGAAACCATAGACTGCTTAAATCCCCAAACTTCAAAATGTATTCACTTCCTTCAGCTGACATTATTCACAAATATAAAAGAAAAGAAACCTCACCTCAACAAAACCTGATGCTTTAGGGCCCTCTAAACACCATAACACATTATCAAATCTGTCATTTTACATGTCAGTGACATTCGGGGCTATCCTTGGTCGCATCTCAAGCACAGACTGGATGGCAGCCCATGAAGACTTGCTAATCCATTGGTGCTCAATGCAATTACTTGGGATGCAGCACTGGGCACAGAACAAACCAGAAGGTCCCATGGATGTAGGAGACAGAAGTCAGGTCCCTGTAAGTACCCTGGGCAGGAAGCTAAATACAGCAGCTGAAGGGGACTCTGAGCCTTGAACTTTCTCTGAAGTATTGTTTCTTTCCCATATCTCTCCTTTTGCTATCTCTGTAATATGTTCCTTAACCTTTCTTCTTCCTGTTGTGAGAGTTATTGCAGCTTTCAACTCATCACTTGATATAGAAAATGTTTTAATTTTTAAAAAATAACTGATAGTAAACTTGCTCTCATATTTTCCCTACCTAGGTACTGCGGTAGGAGGAGGAGGAGGGATCTATTTGATCTCAAAAAATAAAATAATATCTCAGTCCCATCTGATAGTGGTTTAAGTCTTAGGTTTTTCTAAAAGCTTCAATCTCTCATGACTTGGACCTGCACTAGGCCTGCTTGGGCTAGGTTTTGTTCAGAAGCTGCTGCTACTGCTGCTGTTGGGAATAGAGAGTTGGGGAGGCTTGGCATGCCCTGTTTTCCTGACTTCATTATCTCCCCATTTTTTCCTTGGAGCTGCACCCTCTGTAGAAGCAGCAATAGAGCTGGGGAGTAGGGAGCTATCTTCCCAGAGCATGAAGGCAGTCTACTGAATCAGGAAGCCTGGATACCGTCACTCCTCTGTTGGTCTCTGATGGGGTGCCATCCTGGTCTGGTTCCTGGTGTGATGACTCAGCCACAGCTGAGGGCTATTTGGGTGGAGGGAAGTGCCCATGACTTAGACTTTGGTCATTCTGTTTTTCATGGTCTCTGCTAAAATGGAGATTTCACTGTAGGTGGCATACAGAATTTTTATGGACAGCGTTGCACTCCAATACAGCTAACCAGCCCCAGAGATGACTGGAGGGTAGTCAAATTTCCCTGTGGCTTTTGCCCACAGTACACGCTGTATCCCTTCAGGCTGGGCAACTCTGCTTTGCAGAGTGACCACAAGGCAAGCTATTGGCTCCATCCCTCAATTAGTCTCACATGGGTAACAGAAACCAGCTGGGTTTTTGCCTTGATCCCCAAAGCCATGGAAAACTGAGATGGCAATGACCTCACTTTCTTCTAGGTATGCTCCACACGATGGTCCCCTCTCACCCACTGGCCTAGGCACTGATGAGCCGCTCACCATCAAAAATATTTAGATAAGGAGCTGGCATGGTTCTCTAAATTCCAGAAACATCTCCAAACTTCAGTGGATGTTTGTACAATGTGTTTAATCACTGTTACTCAGGGAAAAGGGAGGGATACTGTTAGTATTTGGTTTGGCTTAGCTGGTAGAGCAGATGGGACTTAAACAAATTATCATACAGTAAAATTGACTTTTGTGTGTGTTCATGTAACTATGAATTTAACACACACATATACATAAATTTATATATAAATTTGTACAACCAATCACCACCATAATCAGGAAATACAATGTTCACATCATCCCAACAAACTCACTATGCTATTCCTTTATAGTTATACCTATCCCCCACCAACCACCACCAACCCATACTCCCTAGAAACCACTGATCTGTTCTTTAATACAATCATTTTGTATCTTCAGGAATGTCATAAAAATGACATCATAAAGTATGTAACCTATTGAGACTTGCTTCTTTCACCCAGCAAATCCCAGTGATTTTTCGATAAAACCGAGTTATTAGTTATTGCATGTATCAACAGTTTGCCCCATTCATTACTGAGTATTCCACTGTATGGATGTTCCATAGTTTCTTTTTATCCATCTATTCTTTGAAAGACATTTGGGTTGTTTCAAAGTGTTGGTGATTATGAATAGAGCTGCTGTGGACATTCACATACAGCTTTTACGTGTTCGTAAGTTTTCATTTCTTTAGGGAAAATACTCAAGAGGAAGATTGCTGAGTCATAT
>PVJC01040834.1:0-15633 GCA_004026665.1 Murina feae | reverse complement strand
TGAGATTTTCTTTTTTTTCTTTTTTTGAAAGGATATGAAAGGCTAGCTGACCTTCCCTTTTTAGAGTTGGAAGTTGAAGCTTAGAATGAGTATAAACATATCAGGTCTATTTATTTGTCTGAAATAAACTCTTTTAATTATATGACTATCATTGTTATACATTTATAGTTGTGAACACTTTCTACCCATATTTTGTCTAGAGTTAATTTACAAAAATTAGGAATTGCCTTCTAAATCATAGCCACTGTGATGAAATAGGCAATGTAAGTTGACAAAATATATAAAGGTTTTTTATTAATTTCTCAAATAAAAATTAACTCTAATAATATACAAGAAGTTATAATTGCATTGCTTTATGATATATTGAATGAAGTACATTTATTTTAGTATTTATCTTGAAGCTGATAATTCATTTTTAAGAATCTACAATTTATGACATAAAAGGGTTTAATAATTACAATACTCATAAGTAATAAGAAAGTTCCCCCCCTTTATTGCTAAGGTACTTTGAAAAGGTACTTTGTTATAAAAGAAAGTGCACTTTTGGATCTTTTGCCAATATAATTAATGTCACTGGACTTAAATGCATCAACAAGTTCAAATTGATAGAGCTTATACTATGAAAGATGGGACATTTTTTACCAGCTACTTCTTTTGGTGAAAAAAATAAAAGAGTTATGAGTTAAATGTTCCCATGTAAAGGTATTTATCAAAGGGCAGGACCGAATTTGAAATTGATCTTTTACCTTTGATATAAGCAATTAAAAGATAAAACAGTGGCACCAAAGATCTGTGGTGGACATATTCTTTGATTAATGTGTTAGTCTTCAAAATTATCATAAAACTGAAATGGTTTCTGGTTAAAAAGAATGTATTTAAGCACATTAAAATCACTTACAAACTCTACCAACCTAGCACAACTATTTAATAGTTCTATCTTCAATATTTTGTGCATTTTCCTATATTTGATATCATTATAGTTATTACATAGATATCTATCTTATCTAGTAATATGGTAATTGACCTTCACACCACCACAAAGATTGCGGTACCCACACCCAATAAGGAGGGGATATGCTAATTGACTGTTTTGCCCTCAAAGATGGTGGCACCCATAGCCAATAAGGAGAGAATATGCTAATTGACTGCCACACCCTCAAAGATGGTGGTGCCCACAGCCACAAGATGGCCAGCAGGGGAGGACAATTGGGGGTGATTGGGCTGACAGAGGAGCAGTTAGGCATTGATAAGGCTGGCAGGGGAGTAGTTAGGAGGTGATCAGGCTGGCAGGCAGAAGCGGTCAAGGGCAATCAGGCAGGCAGACAGGCAAGCCTTTGGGAGCCAGCAGTCCCAGATTGTGAGAAGGATCTCTTTGGGATGGGGTCTAAACCAGAAATCATACATCTGCTGAGGGGTCCAAGATTGGAGAGGGTACAGGCTGGGCTGAGGGACAACCCCCCTCCCCAGTGTACAAATGTTGTACACTGGGCCTCTAGTCCTATATAATAAAGAGATAATATGCAAGTTGACTATCACCCCAACATACAAGATGGCTGCCCCACGTGGACACAAGATGGCCACCACAAGATGTCCAACAGGGGAGGGAAGTTGTGGACGATCAGGTAACAGGGGAGGACAATTGGGAGGAACTAAGCCTGCAAGGGAGGGCAATTAGGGCAATAAAGCCTGCAGGGGAGGGCAGCTGGGGGGGATCAGGCCTACAGTTGAGGGCAGTTGTGGGGGAACCAGGCCTGCAGGGGAGGGCAGTTAGAGGCGACCAGGCCAGCAGGGGAGGGAAGTTAGGGTAATCAGGCTGGTAGGGGAGCAGTTAGGGGCAATCAGGCAGGCAGGCAGGCAAGCGGTTGGGAGCCAACAGTTCTGAATTGTGAGAGGGATGTCCGACTGCCCACGGGTATCAGGCCTAAATGGGCAGTCAGACATCCCTTGAGGGGTCCCAGATTGGAGAGGGTGCAGTCTGGGCTGAGGGATACACACACACACACACACACACCATGCACAAATATCATGCACCAGGCCTCTAGTACATAAATTATATATATATATATATATATATATATATATATATATATATATATATGCCTAAAAGACCATTCAACTGTTTGACTGGTAGCTATGACACACACTGACCACCAGAAGGAAGAAGCTCAACACACAGGCATGGGAACATGGAATAGACTCATGAATCTCAGAGGCAAGGCGGGAGAGGGGAGAGATTAACCAAAAATCTTATATGCATACTAGAGGTTCGATGCACAGATCTGTGCACCGGTGGGGTCCCTCAGCCTGGCCTGTGCCCTCTTGCAATCTGGGACCCCTCAGGGGATGTCAAAGAGCCGGTTTTGGCCCAATCCCCACAGGCCAGGCTGAGGGATCCCTCTGGTGCATGAATCTGTGCACTGGGCCTCTAGTGATTTGATAATTCAACATTTTCTACTACATTATAAAATTTCTCACATTTTTCATATATTTTAAATTCCTTTCAATATACATTTAATAAAAAGAAGCAACATTTTTAGGGGAAAAAATAGGTAAATTATAAGAAAAGTTGTGAGATTTATTGCTGTTTAAAAATAGTTTTAATCAATGATACCACTTTAATACAGTGGTTGGACCCAACATGGTTATAATTGGCCTCTCTTGTTTTGTCAGAGAACATGATTAACAATGAAACTTTGACCTAGTGAAAATAACCTTGTTCAACCTTCATATCAATTTTAGTCCCTCTTCCCATGAAATCTTAAATACCCTAGCCCCAAATTATCTTAAAAATCCTAGCCCAAAATTAGTTTTTTCTAAATCATTTTCAACATATGTCCTGTATAATGATATGACAAGTTATATAAAGTAGGCTTGAGCACATATTAAATAATTTTGTGTTTACCTTCTAAGAGAACAAATATGCATTCTTGAAAACCTCTTGGTGAATTACTACAGAAATAGATATAGTTCTTAAATATATGTAAAATCATAAAGGACTTCATATATCTGCACACAATTATGCAAGCACACACTACTTGCTTCCCCAGACTCCTCACTACACACACACACACACACACACACACACACACACACACCTTCCATCTTTTGTGTGTGTGTATGAATAACTCTCACATGTGCTTTTCTGTCTGAAAATGGCTGGATTGCTTGGAACAGTCCAGTTTATCATAGTTCATCTGTCTTCTCAGTATATTCGAGTATCTTTATGCAGAATTTGAGAAACTGTGGCCCAGATGAAATCTGCAGATGGAAATTTCTCATTAAATCTCATTTAAATTCATTTTTAATTTAATATAATTTTATATTCATTAAGATTTACATAATAAATTAGACCCAAGCGACCAACTTAATATTATTTCTAGTGCCATAACAATGACCCCCCCTACATATATTGCCATCAAATGTGTTCCCAAACCCTTCAGTTTTCTCATGTCATCTTCTAAAACAGATGGTCGCACTTGGGGAGTAGTGATATTCATTATTCATTCTAGACATGGTAGCAGAGCTTCTTTTAACTACTTAGCATTTTTCAAAATAGCTTGGGAAATTCAAAGATGATAAAATTCCTGATTTTGAGGAACGTAATATAGTTGAGAGGCCAGACATATTGACAGAAACAACTACATAAACAAATACGTCAGTAAAATAAAACACCAGGTCTACCAAAAGTAAGTATTTCTGAGATTCACACAAACACACGAAAACAAATTTAATGCATGCTAATGAGGAAGTATCTAAAACCTGGCTTTACTGGTAGCCCTTCCTTTAATATTTATCACTCCATTTTGTGATGTACTAATGCCATATGTCATTATCATTCACTAACTCTATATATTAGTAGTTGGGTAAGTGGGAAGATCTACTATATTCTTTAGATTCTTACTGTCTCATCAGTTTCTTCATCTGTTCCTATTTCAGGCTCTCAAATCCACTTCCAGCATACAGCGATGCACTGCATAGCAAAGTTTCAGTTAATAACGGACCACATATATGATTGGTCCCAAAAATTCTGATGGAGCTTAAAAAATCATATCACATTATAATTCATATTATCAGAGCCATCCTAATCATAGCACAAAGGTTACAAAATTCAACAAGGGTAAGATTGAGATGGCAAACAATTTTAACTTGGGTGTGGATGAGGATGACACTGAGGAGCTCTTGATTCTTGTTTCCTGAGGAATTGACTAAGGAGGAATTGTTGGAAATGGAACATAAATGCATAGCTGAAGAGGAGGTAAGAGAAAGGAATCTTTAGGAGAAGAATAACTCCTGAAAAAATTCACAGGAAAGGGTTTAGCAGAAACTTTTGGGAGACCTAAATGAACTCCTTAACACGTTTGAAAACTGAAAGGCTTTTATTGATAGAGAAGAATGCCCATGTTGCATTATTTGCTTACAAGCAAATCTATGATATAAACCAAATAAACCACCATGAATGTATTTCTGCAGGGAGTCAAAGAGTGAAACCTTCTCAAGAAGGACTCCAGGCTGGTCTTCAGGAGGTATTTCAGGAGACATTGATACCTTAGGAGGTAATAGTTCCATGCCTGTCATTGCCCTTGAAGAACATCCAGTGGGACAAGATATGGAGGTTGAAAGAAGTGATGTTTATGATCTGCCCCTGTATGTGTTTGTGTCTTTGTTTTAAAAAAATAAAGCTTTCGAATTAGAGAAAAGCTCGTAGAATAAGGCTATAAATAAAAAAATTTTTTTTGTATAGCTGTACAATGTTTGTGTTTTTCTAAAATATATCTGTATTGATTTCAGAGAGGACTGAAAAGGGGGAGAGAGAGAGAGAAACATCAATGATGAGAGAGAATCATTTATCTGCCTCCTGCATGTCCCACACTGGGACAAAGTCCACAAGCCAAGCATATGCCCTGGACAGGAATGGAATCATGACCTGGTTCATAGGTCGATGCTCCATGACTGTGCTACACTGGCTGGTCCAATATTTGTGTTTTAATCTAAATGCTGTTACAAAAGGGTCAAAAAATTAAAACATTAAAGAGTTTATAAAGTAAGAAATTTACAGTATGATAAGCTAAGTTTAACTTATTGAAGAAAGAAGAACTATTTTTAAAATAAATTTGTTGCAGCTTAAGTGTCTAACATTATAAAGTCTAAGTAGTAGACAGTGATGTCCCAGGCTGCATCCATGGTAAGCGCCTATCCAGGGTTACCAGTTTTTATCTTTGATACCTTATTTTTACTCTATATTGTTGGTATTTACATCACAAATACTTACCCTTGTGATATAATTGCCTACAGTTTTCAATACAGTAACATGTTCAATGGTGTGTCCCTAGGAGCAATATTCTATACAATATAGCATAGGTGGGTAGTAGGTTTGTGTAAACGCACTCTATCATGCCACACAATGAAATCATCCAAGACACCTACCAGTGTGCATGGCTGTCTTAAGCAGCACATGATTGCACAGGGAAGTGCATCTGACTTTCTGAGTTTCAAATGGTGGCTGAGCTATCATACTACCTTGTGGTTTATGTCTCAAGCCTCTTGCTCCAGGTACTTGCCTAGGTTCTGGCTTCCTTGTTGCTCTCTGCTTTCCCATTTTTTGTAAATTCCTGATCCTGTGTTTGATGGTTTTTGCCTACATCTTTAATTTGCTCCTAAGTTACTGTGGCCTCACTGTACTCACTCTCTTCCTCCTACAGGACAGTCCCCCTCAACAACAAACTCTCCAGTGCAAAATATCAACAGGATGCTGAAGTTCAAAAACTCTTGCTTCAGCTTATACAACAGCAGAGTTTTGGAGGAGAAATATATTCACTTCTTCTTTCCTTTCTATATGTCTTAGATCCAGTGCTGCTTTTGTGTTTAGTTTCAATTTAATTTCTGCGTATGTCCTGTTATTGCAGACAGAAAAATCAAGAGTATTTTCCTGCCATTGGTTGAGTAAAGATAATTTCTAAGATACAAAGACCCGGACAATTAAATCTACTGTTTCTCCCAAGTGATAAATTCAATTGACATTCATTAAATATTGAGCTTACCTAAATTATCATATTTTAACATTTGATATTGATTCTACAAAGCCTATCAGAAGGTGTTACTCCCATTTTGTAGTTGAGGGAACAAAGAATTTAAGTGACTTGTCATCATTAATATGACTGATGCATAGAAGAGTTAGAAATTGAACTTTGATCTGACTTTTGTGCCTTCATCTAACACTTCACAGAAATAGACTAATGGAAAGCATCGAGCTTTCGCTGTTGAGTGAAACAATTTTATTTTACTGTGTCACAGCTAAGAATTTTGTTGGTAAAAGGGTTGCTCTTCACTGACCTGGGGTAATATGGACTGGCTGCCTGAGAAGCCCCAAAATTGTTCTTTATCTCAAGGGACTGAACAATTTTAGTAGAACATCTAAAGGGAACTGAGCCTCATGATGAGAGGCTTTTAATAGATAGGCATATTACTTGGTTTTGTATTCATAGTAACAGTCTGAAGAGTCATGTGACCCAGAGATCCCCATATAATAACAGCAAAGTTGGGGGGAGGGGTTGTTTTTCATTTTAGGACTTTCTAATAAAATTTTTTTTTAAAGTAGCTTTGAGAGTAACTGAGCTCTTGTTAGTCTAAATTTGACTATTATCCTATCTAATAAAGAGGGAATATATTAATTGACTGCCCTGCCCTCAAAGATGGTGGCACCCACAGGCAATAAGGAGGGAATGTGCTAATTGACTGCCACACCCTCAAAGATGGAGGGGCTCACAGCCACAAGATGGCGGCACCCAGTCCCCTCAGCCCTGCTGGGGCCACACTGTATGCCTGCCTCCAGAGTTTCCCAGTCCTTTCAACCCTTCAGTCATCCAGGGTGCAGGCAAACCTCAGATGGTGGTGGCCCAGCCACTCTTGGCTGCCCAAGGCTCAGGTAATCAGGGCCGGCCAAGGCTTGTGCTGCTGGCAGTGACAGCAGCAGAGGTATGATGGGGCATTACCTTTCCATGATTGCCAGGTCACCTACCACACCCGAGGGCTCCTGGACTGTGAAAGGGGGCAGGCTGGTCTGAGGGACCCCTTCTCCAGTGCATGAATTTTCATGCACCAGGCCTCTAGTTTTAAAATAAAATTAATAACATGAAATGAATGCAAAAGGAATCACAGATATGCTTTGAGTTGTGATATCAGTCTACTCTTTTCCTTATGAAACAGGGCGGGTTGGGATAGGAGAAGTGAGAAATAGTCTGTGAGTGCCGTGCCTGCCTGCCAGCCTGGTTTCATCTCATGGATCTCAGGTTTCTTATACTAGTTTGAGGCTGACTCCTCCATGACACTATCTGCAGCTAACAATGTGTCCAGGTTGTGCTTGAGAGCTTTACAACCAATCTCTGAGAGGATTTTGCTCACACCTTTGTGCAAAGTCTAATCTTATGTAAAACTTTGTAATTTACAGATTTATGGGGGATATTTTTTCTTTTCTCTCAAATATACTGTATAAAACCCTGCCTGCTTTATGAATTAATGAGAATAGCTATAGGGGCTGTCTCTACAGCTGGGTTCCTCTGTCTCTAAAATGAGTACCTTCTTTATTTTAATTTTCATGTCCTTTGCTGGCTGTGTCCTGGAATACTGGGACAAAGATCACTTTCTTCTTCTTTTGATAGCAGATTCATCCATGTCAGAATAAACCATCCTCAGATACAGTAGACTGATACTTAACAATATTTCATGTGCTATGCATTAGGAAATAATGACACACCAAAATATGGATCTGTATCATTTTTTTAAATTTATTTTTATTTTATAAAATATATTTTTATTGATTTCAGAGAAGAATGGAGTCCAAAAGTCTATTTTATTGCTTGTTTCCTTTTCTTTTATATTATACTAGAGGCCCAGTGCACAGAATTGTACAAAGGATAGGGTCCCGCAGCCTGGCCTTCGCCCTCTTGCAATCCGGGATCCCTTGAGGGATGTTGGACTACTGGGTTTTGGCCTGATCCCCAGAGTGTCGAAGTGGAAGATCCCCAGCAGGTGCACCTCTGCTGCTGCTCATCCCAGCCTCCACAGCTGCACTCATCAGCCATGACCTGGCTGAGCAGTGCTTCCACTGTGGGAGTGCACTGACTACCAGGGGGCAGGTCACATTAGACTGGTTGACCAGTCGTTCTGGTCATTTGGTCATAACGGTCACTTAGGCTTTTATATATACTGAGTGGCCAGATTATTATGACCATCTGACGTTTGTAGGCAAATTAGCTATAATTTTGTGCTGAAGTTGCTAGAGGGCCAGACCATTATAAATAGGAAAGCAGGTTGTTTACCACAAGAGTAGAAGTAATTTTTTCTGAAGATATGGGTAAACAATGAGATATGGATAAACAATGTGATTTAACAGCCTTTGAACATGGGAGACTATATATATATATATATATATATGCTATGGAATATATATACTGAGTGGCCAGATTATTATGACCACCCCATCAGTACTTCATTAGGCCAACTTTTGCCTTCAACACTGTGGTGATTCTTCTTGCCATTGACTCCACGAGATATTTAAAGGTGATGTGAGGAATCTGACACTATGCCTGATGACTAGCACTGTCCAGTTCTGTGAGATTTGATGGTTGCGAAACCAGCTGCCTGATGGCTCTTTTAACGTTGTCCCACAAATGCTCAATTGGATTGAGATCTGGTGATTGTGGGGGCCACCTAAGCAAGGTAAAGTCTCCCTCATGTCCTTGAAAGCACTCTTGCACAATACAATCACCATGGCATGGCACATTGTCTTGTTGGAAGAAGCCATGTCCATTGGGATACGCCATCAACATGATAGGATGAACCTGATCAGCAATGATACTTAGGTATGTTGTGCTATTCAGATGTTGTTCCACGAATTAAAGGGCCCAAATCATGCCATAAAAACATGCCCCAAACCATAACACTGCCCCCACCAACCTGAAGGGTTGTACTCATGCATGTGGGGTGCATGCTTGCATGCTGTTTCTGCTGAATTCTCACTCTGCCATCTGCATGATGCAACTGGAAACGTGATTCATTGGACCACATTATTTTTCTCCAATGCTCAACTGTCCAATCCTTGTGTTCCTGTGTGAATTGAAGACGTTTTATCTTGGAAACTGCAGAGTGCAAAGGTGATCAAACTGGCCCTTAGCTTCCATATCCCATAGGATTCAGTATATGGCTAATTTTCCTAAAAACATCAGGTGGTCATAATAATCTGGCCACTCAATTTATATAGATTCTATTCTGCTATGTTCCATTCTGCCCCATTCCACTCTAACTTATTCTATTTTATTTCATGTTTAAAAAGATGGTAATAGAATTACTTAGCTAAATTGATGTTGTGACTCAAAAATGGGTTGGAGGGGAAATCAATTGGTTCATACACTTTGTTATATTTAAAGCAGCAGTGAAAGGTTAATACCCTTTTTTGTTGCTAGCAATCTTTTTAAAACAGTATTATTTAAATATAACTCACATGTCACAAAACTCAGTCATTTAAAATGTACAATTCAATGGTTTTAGTATAATCACTGAGTTGTGCAACCATCATCACAATTTAATTTTATAACATTTTCATCATCTCCAAAAGAAATCCTATGCCCATTAACAGCCATTCCCTACCTAAATGCCTTCCCCTGCCAAGCCTGGATAACCACTAATTTAGTTTCTGTCTCACAAATGCTTCTCTTCTGGACATTATTTATATAAATAAAATTAAATTATATATATATTTTGTTTTTAATCTACTTTTTTATGTAGATTATGTATATTTTTATGTAGATTATGTATATTTTTAATATACTTTTTTATGTAGATTAATGTTTTTAAGGTTTAATCGTGTTATATCATGTATTGGTGCCCTATTTCTTTTTATTGTTAAGTAATACTCTAGTGTACTTATATACCATATCTAGTTTATGTATTCAGCAGTTGATGGAACATTAGTTGTTTATAAATTGGGGCTATTATAATAAAGAATTCTCTATGAATAATTATGGGCTCTCTTGAGTGTAAACATGTGTTATTCCTCTTGAGTTTATGCCTGCTAGAGAAATCACCAGGTCATATAGTAAGTCTGTGTTTAGCATTTTGAATAACTGTCAGACTGTTATCCAATGTGGGGCCACACCTTTGGCACATTCATCAGCAATGTATGAGGGTTTTAGATTCTACACATTTTTAAATCCTCACCTGAGGATATGTTTGTTTGATTTTTATTACTTTAGAGAGAGAGAGAGAGAGAGAGAGAGAGAGAGGGAGAGAGATTGGTTGCCTTCCCTACGCACCCTAACTGGGGGATTGAACCCAAAACCTTTTGGTGTATAATCTGAAACTCCAACCAACCAAACCACCTGGCCAGGGTGAGTTTCGCCAGTTTTCTCAACCTTATTATTATCTGTCTCCCTTATTAGAGCCATCTGTGTGAGTGTAGAATTGTATATCATCATACTTTGAATTTGAATTTCTCTAATAGCTAATTATGCTAAACATCTTTTCTCATATTTTCATGTAATTATGGTCATTTAGCTATCTTTGGAGAAATGACTATGTAGTTGCATACCCCATTTTTAAATACCCATTTGTATTTTCATTATTGAGTTGTAAGAGTTATTTATATATTTTGAGTACAAGTCCCTTATCAGATATATAATTTGCTAATATTTTCTTGATTTCTATTGATTGTCTTTTTCCTTTTTTAAGGTTGTCAATTGCAGCACCAAGGGTTTTCCTTTTGATAATATCTAATTGATCTGATTTTCCTTTTTTATTTGTGCTTTTGGTGTCATATCTAACAAATGATTGCCTAGCATAAAGTTATATATTTTCTTCTATAGGTTTTATAGTTTTAACTCTTATATTTATTATTAATTTGATATAAATTTTGTGGCTATTACCTTTTTAAATTAAGTTCACTAATGCCACTTTAATTTAGAATAGGTTGGTGACATTAAATAATCTAACAGAGAGTAGTAGCAGAAATAAACAGAAGAAAATGGAAGAAGTAAGGGCATACACATATGATAAATGCATTTTGGTAAGCTACTGAGATATGTGCAATGACATAGAATAGAATAAAGCTTATAATCAAGTGGAGAAAATGAGTTTCAAGCTGATTAAAATAGGGTTTCCTATTCAGAAAAAGTGCAGCTGAGGGGCATGATCTACACTTCCAAGTAATCAACCCCGACCTCCCTCAAAAGGCAGGTACACCTTCAAGTGTTGAGCAGAATGTGTGGATTTGACTGCAATGTGTTAAACATAGATAATTGCTTCTTAGCTGTATGCCAATTTCTAGCTCTGAGCTATTGCTATCCTTAATCCCACCAGTTTTATGGTTGATCTGGACTCTTTTCTTTATATCATATCACATTGGTTTGCAAATCCAAAATCTCCTGACTTTTTAGTAGTTTTGAAGTGGAGGTCTTCAAACTTAAGAAGTTGAACATTCTCACTTTCAAACGTATCAGTTAATCTTCCCTTCTTGTTAATCGATGAGTTGACAAGTGACAAGAAAGCTGTGTTCTCCTTGTATTGAATGAGTCACCAGAAACAAATTTCTCAGGGCACGCTTCCACCCTTTTCGTATTCTGATATAACGCAAATGCTGCTGGGGTCCTCAGCCCAAGTGCTGTTGAGGTGGAATACTCACAGGCTATCAGACAGGATAGTCCTTGGATCAGTACTGGAGGGGCCTTACCTTGTCAGAATGTCCCGAGCTGTGCACCAATTAAAACGAAAAGCCCAACGAACAGAATCCAGACAGAAGCTTCTTCATTATTCCTTCCTCCATGAAAACACCATGGGCAGCATCTAGTGTCAGGAACAAATCAGTTCTGACTAAACAGTTTTGCAGCCGTAAAACCTGCTGCAAACCCGCTCAGAGAAATCCATTTTTAAACAGCTGACAGTAATGATGTATATATAGAGAGAGAGCAAAACACTGTATTTTGCCAATCTTAGTATGCTATATTTCCTGGTGAAATTTTTTTGAAGGAAAAAATTGTGCATCAAACTCGCTTTTAAGGGGAAAAAAATGGCCCCTCTGCTGTATGACATACTCTTGGAGTGATATTTTTTCACGTAAGAGCTTGAAGTGTTAAGGTAAAATACAATTATGTACCATTAGCACATTTTTATAACTAGTAAACATCCAAAAATGTGACCTTATATTTTACTGCACAAAGCTTGATTAATTAACTTGCCATGTGGCTTACTTCCAGTGTCCTTAAAATATACAACAAAAAGTGTGAATGCAGAAAGAGGCAGAGCGTTATGAATTTTTCTTAGAAGCAGAAACAAAACGTAAACACTTCATGTGTTGGGTACTAACGAACAATCTGAAACGATGGCTGAGAGTTTATCTGAAAATATGGAAATAATTTCATATTTGCTTAATGTAAATTAAGTTTATCAAGAGTAGACAAATGAATTGAACATTAGCTAAAATTATAGTAATAAGTTAGTGGTAGTTGAGCAATATGTTTTAGTAAATCCACCATGTAATATTGCAGAACACAAAACAATTCCCACATATATATATAGGGCTTAATTTAAAATGTATTACAGAGGTTTCTATATTATTTAATAATTATCTGTCTATACAAATGATGTATGGAGAATAAAATTGTCAATACTTGGTGGCAGGGGCCACATTCATTTAGAAGCCTAGAAAGCATGTAGAAGTATGTGTCACTGATGAAAGAGGATGTGTTTGGGGGTCATGGAGACCTAAAATCAAATCTGATTGCCAGTGTTTTCTATGTGTGTTCTCTTAGATATGCCAGTTAACCTCTTTATATATTCATATCCTCATATATCCAAGAGAAAGAATGTGTACTATGTAGAATTGTCTTGAGGTTTCATTTTAGTGTATTTAAATAAAATAAATGTCACATATGAGGTGCTATTTTTCTTAGTGTGTGTTTACGGTATTCATATATAATAACACCAAATTGGGGTATGAGGTCCAACAGATGGTTCAATGTTAAAAGGGTGGCTGGGCTGGAAAATCTTGGTCACCTGGTTGTTCCATATGTGCTACAGTTCAACAAGTGAGGAAATTAAGTAAGATTTCAAATAATTCTAAAAAATAGCTATTGTACTCATATACTGATAATATCAGCAAAAAGGTTTTCATTGTGGGTTATTGTTACAGATTGACTGCATAGCGAGGTAGAAGACTTTTGTATACATGTAAGTGTCTTGGCAGCAGGGCAGGTGGAAATGCCATGTTGTTCAGTGGGTGGGGAACACAACGTCTACCCCATCTGTTCCCCAACTGGAGATAAAATTTAGGGGACAGTTGCCAAAGATTCTTTCTTTATCATTGAAGTCTAGAGCTTAGGGGATAATTCCTGAGATCCTCAACCAAAAATTTCCTAGGAAAGCAAAAAAAATAAAAAATAAAATAAAAAAAAATTAGGAGATTTTTCTAGAGATTTGCAACTACTTCATCCTAGAAGAGTATTTTCAGTTCACCTGGATGTTAAACTTTGGACTTTCCCACATTGTTTAAATTTTTGTTTTAGTTTGTTTCACTGTAAGCAGTTCTTGCATAGCTATATATTTATTGTGTTATTTGTTCTTTAAATTTTAGTCCTTTTAAAAACTTGATTTCAACTTAATTTATTTATTGATAGGTAGTTTTAGCCTTTTTATCTCATTTCTTCTTTTCTTCTCCCTTTTAGGTTTTTTTCATATTATATTTTTCTTAACATTATAAAATTATTCTAGCTAATTAAATTTCTGTATAAAATTTTCTTTTAACTAATTTCTTTTTACTTTGTCTACTTTATTTTATTTTTTTGGTATTGCTCTTTACATTTTAAAGTAACAAGGCAAGAAGAATAGCTGGACCTGTTTAGTTGAGCTCTAAGTGCTAAAATATGCCTTGAACATTTACTTTTCCTTCTTCCATTTATTGTTCAGTATCTCTCTAGTCTACCCAATGGTCCTCCAAAGCTCAACTGCTAACTGCTGAATAAGACTGACAATGCTGCAGTGTATCCTGACCAAAATTCTTTCTGAATTGACAGGACTCAATGAAAAGATCTATCATCCTATAATATTTGTTTAAAAGTTTCAGAACATTTAGTCATTTACACAGAGACATGAGATTTGAAATCCACAGTTTATACCTCATGGAATTATTCATTGTCCTTTAATACATGAAAACAGATCACTACACAGTGAGCTAATGCATCAAAGGCAGATTTCCACTCAGAAAAGATCCCTATAATGTGAGGATCCATATTGTATTTATAATAAATAATCAATGACCTTTGAAGCATCTAATAGAATTCCTCCTAATGAGTGATAGTGATAGTGAAAAATTGTTAAGATTACTGAATTAAAAGAAAAATTCTCTAGGTTAAAATTTGAGATTGTAAGGAGCTTGTTAAAAATGTGTGTTTTTAGTGCCTACTTCTGAATTTACTTGGCCTTTAGTAAGGCCAAGAAATCTGAATATTGAATAAATAGATCTTCATGAGTTTGAAGTAGGTGGTCAACAGGCTGAACTTTGAGAGTCATAAACTGTAACACTGGTCTTTCCACCTCCTTTCCCCAATTCTGAGCATAAGGAGATTTTATCCAGGTCATAAATTTTGACAAGTCGAGTTTGTAGAAAATTTGCAGCTAATTAGAATTATCTAAGTGAGATATCTGCTAGATTCGTTCCAGGGGCTGCCAGTCAGCTATATTTATTTCTATCTACTGATCAACAAGACCTGTTGTTTTCCTCTTGGACTCACACACCTAACAGAGAGGAGAAGCCCTTGGAGAAACAGTAATCCCAGTCCAGATTGTCTATGAGTGAAGCTTTGGCAGGGACTTAATCAATCCTGGCATCTGAATCCCCAGAAATCATCATATGAGCCAATGAATACAAACACTATTTGAAAGGCAGAAGGTAAATTGGGAGTGAACTCTATAGGCTGTAGAATATTGCTAATGCCAATCCTAAACAGGAGTAATGTGTTCAGACCTTTCTTACCACTATTATATTCAGTCCTTAAGAGTCAGAAGGTAAATGGGGCTAAAACCACAAAAATAAAAGAAATTTCTCTACTAAAAGTCATGTATCTCAGATCTGAAATAAAGCTTATTTTGTGCAGAACTTCACATTTAGAAGTGCCTCCTTCCAATTCTTGGAGATAAATCATACTTTAGCCTGACCTGTGTGGCTCAATGGTTGAGCATTGACCTGTGAACCAGGAGCTCATGGTTTGATTCCTGGTGAGAGCATATGTCTGGTTGTGGGCTCAGTACCCAGTAGGGAGGCAACAGGAGGCAGCCAATAAATGATTCTCTCTCATCATTGATGTTTCTCTCTCTCTCTCCCTCTCTCTTACTCTCTGAAATCAATAAAAATATACATTTAAAAAATTTTGGACCTGCAGATTATTATGCTACACGAAATAAGCCAAGCAGAGATAGATAAGTACCACATGACCTCACTTATATGTGGAATCTAAATAAACTGATGAGCAAAATAGATCCAAAGCATGGAACAGACTGATGAATATCAGGGGGAAGGCAGAGATTGGTGGGTGGGTGGGAAGAGATCAACCAAAGAAATATCCTATCTAATAAAGAGGGAATATACTAATC
>PVJC01040833.1:0-15632 GCA_004026665.1 Murina feae | reverse complement strand
CAAAGCCTCTCTCTGCCTCACCTCGCAGAGTCTATACTGCAACAATGTTATAGTTTAGACTCAGGCTAGGTCTGCTGTTCCCTTCAGCTCCCGAGGATTCTATGATTGATACATTATTGAAACATGTTTCGGAGGCTGCTCGCCAAGGGCCGAAAACAGTTTCCCTCTCGCTCCTGCTGCAACGGACGCTGCCTAAATATTTACTCAGGTCCGTGAGTGGCGGCCGCCATGTTGGCTGGGCTAATTTGCATACAGCCGCTCTGATTGGCTGGTGGGCGTGGCTTACCCTGTCTCGGAGAAACGGTTAATTTTAATATTTCGCTTTTATTAGTTTAGATTCCCCTCATTGTGGAACTTTTTCAGCAGCATTCAGGAGCTTGGGTCTAGGTTTGGATAAAGGGGATACTTGTGTTCACCTAGGATTGAAGGCAATAAAATGACAGAGGACCAGAACTCTTAGGGTCATCTCAAGGGTATTATCAAAGTGATATACTATGTGGTCTAAGGTAAGTAAGTAGGGAAAAAAGGGCCTATGGATTGGGGAAAGGCAGAGGAATCAATGCTCTGGAGGTGGAAGTAGGAACAGCTACGTGGAGAAGAGATGAAATCAGAGAGTGTTACATCTGAGTTAATGATTTTGGAGGTGGAACTGTTTTGGGTATAACTATGCAAATAGGTCATGGGGCCTGCCATGTGGGCAATGAAATCACCCAGGATGGTGGCTGGGCATGAGTTAAATACTTCAGCAACATCCGAGTCTTCAATGAATGAAGAAGAATGGCCAGTCATCCGTTTTAAATGTTTGTTAGGTATAAGTGCAGCTTTTGGTTATTGATGGATTTATTTATTGTGGTCATTTTTGTTGTCCTCTCCCTTTTCCTACCAAGCATTTACCTAAAAGACTCATGAAGCTTATAACTATTGGCTTCTCTAAATTGATGAAGTGTGATATATATAACATACATGTTATACATATACAATAAGTATCATAAATAGATTGGCTGCCCTAAATTGAGGAGGTCTAATCTATCTATCTATCTATCTATCTATCTATCTATCTATCTATCTATCTAATCTATCATATATGTATGAAAAATATTACATTATATATATGTATATATATCATATGCATCATAAATAAAATAGTTAAATCATATCAAACTCTTAACACTTCATTTGGCAAATAATAAGCACTTGGTAAATGGTAGCTATTTTGTTTTTTGTATTAGAAACTTCACTGCAGTCCGTAACAAAAGAAACACTAACAGAAATTATTTTGTGCAGCTTAATAACTAATGAAACGGGCTCTTCTAGAGAACATCTGTTTTAAGTCATCTTCAGTAAGAAAAAAAATTACACAAGACCCTTGAATTGGCTGCTTGGTATTCTTATCGTCTCTGATTTTGTTTAAGTCAGTTGCCAGACTAGTTGTGTTTTTGTAATACTTTATAGTATTTAATTAGTAAAGAAACGTAAAAAATCTCTTCCTTTAAATATTATCTATGAAATACAATGGCTGAGAATTCAACCTTGGGTGTCAGGAAGCTTAGATTTACAATCCTTGCTTCCTACCAGCGTAAGCTCCTCCTGAATTTATGCTTTACTGTGGCAATCATTCACAATTACCTGCAGAGGATATATGGTATCTCTCTGTGTACAATGCACACATATTTCTAAAGCCACCTACAGAAGCGACAGAATATTTGAGTTCCAGGCGTTGTTGGCGCCATTGTCTAATGCTGAATTTCTTAACTCATTGGCACTTTGCTTTTCATCAATAACTTTATATTAATGCAAGGTTTTGTGCAGGATGCTTTTTAGGTCATTTTTATTAGTTGCAGAACATGCATTGTGCTATAAATAGTGTTGTATTTGGAGGACAATAACTTGGACAGATTCAGCTTCCTCATAAACAAATCTTACTTGCATAGTGTCTTGGCCACAACTTTGGTCCCTATGTTTATCCATATCTTTCTTCCTGAGTAAGAAGCCTTGTTAGGGTTATAGAATGTATATGGTGCTAAACTCTAATTTAAGGAGCCAGACCATGATATATTCTGGGGTTTTGTTTCTGAACTTCATGTTTTATATCAGATTACTTAATATTTAAGATGTCCCAGTTTTCTCATTTCAAATGAACGGTGTGGTCAGGGACAATATTGGAGCGTTAAAGGTCAGCCTCTTGGAATTTTGACATGGTCTCCATTTGTAGGTGTAGCCAGCAGTAGGCAAGCGTATGAGGCAGGCAGAATTTGTCTTATTTGTCCAATTTATGAATTGCTTTCAGTCTTATGACTCCATTTCTCTCTCTCTGTAGGAATGCAGAAGTTCCATTCTCACTCTGTTTTTCCTATCAAAACTATCATGAGTGGATCCATATTTCAATTCCACTATGGCTTGTTTCTCAACATGCAGTCTATGAAAATCTACATTAGAGTTACTTGAGAGGCTTCTAAAAAATATAGACTCCTTGCCCTAATTGGTTTGGCTCAGTGGATAGAGCGTCGGCCTGCGGACTGAAGGGTCCCAGGTTCGATTCCGGTCAGGGACATGTACCTTTGTTGCGGGCACATCCTCAGTAGGAGGTGTGTAGGAGGCTGATCGATGTTTCTCTCTCATCGATGTTTCTAACTCTCTATCCCTCTCCCTTCTTCTCTGTAAAAAAATCAATAAAATATATTAAAAATATAGATTCCTAGTATTATTACTGTATCAGGATATTTGGCGATAGAGCTTGGAAGTCTTTGTTATCCAATTTCCCAGGTAAATATTAGGCATGACAACTTTTGAAATTAGTAATTGAAAAAATGATCTCCCCAAAGACATTTTTGCTTTTTAATAGGAATTTCTTAAGTTGTAGAATACAACTGCAGTCATGCAATTTTAGGCACTTTTGTGTTTCTGGTGTTTTTCTGATACCCTAGAAATTAGACCATGGTAGATGACATAGCCAAATCTGGATAAAGAGTCCTGGGGGAAATCTAGTTTGCCTAAATTGAATACTTTAGCTATTATAGATAACAGGAAAGTAAATTAATTGTCTATTTCCTTAGAAATCTGATGTCATATACAAAGTGATTCTCCAAGTTAAATGTTAGAAAATAGTGTTTTCTTTTTTTCCTAAAGAAAGGAGAAAACTTCACAAAAATTGGATAAATTCACCTGGATATTAGGGTGAACTTATGTATCTTTTTGAAACCAAAATGCATCTTTAAAGTAATTATCAGGAAAATAATGAGGTTAAAAATCATTTACCTGAAATATCCAGAGTCATGTCAATGATAATGTTTAGGGAACTCACATTAATCTGATAAATCCCTAAATGAACTCAAATCACTTTATGACTTTATGGAGGACTGATGTTGACTTAGAGACACAAGAGCTTGAAATATGCTTTCTGAGAAATTTATACAATTTTTATTTCCTGGGAACTTCAAAGAAGGAAATAGAAATTCCATAAATTCCTTAAAAAACATATTCCAGGTTCTGTGTCCTTAAGTCAGCATCAGTCAAACGCTGGTGAATTAGATCAAATATTACCATTTTACAATGATCATAGTACAATGGCACATAGCTGGGGAACTGGAATTCACCTGTCTGTGAATATGCTTAGAATGAGTAAGGCACAAAATGTTTATAAAGGCACATTTTTGATCTACCCATTCCCTAGATCCCTGAGTGGAAAACTGATATCTCTGTGCCACCACGACTCAGCCTACAGAATGTTGCTTTCCTCTTCATGGTTGACAGGCAGTATCATCAAACAAAATGTTTGTGGAAGGATTTGGGATTTTGAGGGGAAGGAGAATTGCAAGAGGAGGAGTGGCAAAAATGAGGGAAAGAGATTAGAAAGAAGAGTTTGTACACAGTTTTGCCCCTGGCTGGCCCCGTTGCCATCTGTCACCACACTGTCTGCATAATGGCCCTTTCCATTTTGGAGAGACTAAGAAATATTTAATGATACTGAAAAGTATAACATATGAATCAATTTCATAACTTCATTCTTTACTTATTTTTTAATCATCTTCATCCACTCGTCTAAAAGTAATTAAACACAAAGAAATAGAACTGGTGAACTTAAATAATAACTAACTTGGGGGGGGGGGCTGGGAACATTAATTTTATGGTGAGCCATTTGCCTCTGATAATTAGTTTGACGATACTGATGTTCTTAACAAATCATATAAAATAAATGAGGTTGAAAGATACATTTTTCCAAATTAAAAATAAGATAAAATATGCTAGAATGAAACAGTGGAGATTGTGTATTAGATTCTGGAAAGGAGGAGAGGGAGACTTATTTAAAGGATGTTTTATGTAGAGACGTGGGCTCAAACAGTGATAACATTTTATATTTAGGGAATTGATGAAAAATAACATAGGGTTCATTCTAAGAAATAGCCAGGGGGTAGTTATTAAACCCAGTTTTTCATGCTAAAGTTATGAGAGGCTATACCTGTGTGAGATCAACAGAGACTTTTTTACAGATAAAGGCAGCATCTCTGCCCAAGCAAAAAGTAGACTATATCCTATACTTCTATTTTCAGATTCTCCCTCTAGTTTCAATGTGATCATATTTTACTTGCACAATAAAGCTATGAAATTTTGGTATCAGACCCTCATAGAAGCTGGCAGACCTTATCAGTAAGTATAAACATAGTTAAGCTTTCAGCAGGCTAATCAGGTAATCAACCATGTCAAGTGCACCTGTATATTTCTTGCTTTAGCTTTATTAAGTTTTGCTCAGTGTCTTTTGCGACTGTTATTTGATGCATATGCATTTAGGGGTCATGTCTTTCTTTATGAACTGACTCTTTTATGATTATGAAATGTCTCTCTTTATCTCTGTTAGTTCTCCTTACCTTGATGCCTACTGTGTATAATGGCGCCGCAGTGGATTTCTTAGGCTTAGTGTTTACACAATGCGTTTTCCATTATTTGACTTTCAACCTGCTTTATATCTTTATATTTAAAATGCATATTTTTAAAACAGCACATAGCCGTTACTTAAAAAAACTCCAATTTCATATTATCTGCTGTTTAATTGGAGTGTTCAGTGAATTTCTTTTTAACGTACAGGCACACCTCATTTTATCGTGCTTTTCTTGATTGCACTTTGCAGATATTGTGTTTTCTGCAAGTTGAAAGATTTTGGCAACACTCTGTTGAGCAAGTCTATTGGCACCATTTTCCAAAACAGACTCAGATGATGGTTAGCACTTTTTAGCAATAACACATTTTTAAGTTAAGACATACTTTAAAAAAGACAACCCAGATTTGTACTCTGATTGGGAATCGAACCCACAGCCTTTTGGGTGGAGATGGGAGCCTGGTGATGGATGGTGCTTGTTCTGTTGAAAGCCTCTGGTTACTGAGTCTGCTTTAATTTTCTAGTCTCATCTTCCTGGGCTTTACCTCCTTCTCTCAACTGCCTCTGATCTGGGGTCTGTGCTGGAATTGGTACTGGATGCCTGTGGGGGAGTGGTTAAGAGATTTATTCATTTCTGATTGGTGTTTCTGGTTTTTTTGGGATATATTCCTAGAAGTGGGATTACTGGGTCAAATGGCAGTTGCATTTTTAGTTTTTTGAGGAAACTCCATACTGTTCTCCACTGGATATGTGCACCTCTATGTTCATAGCAGCACAATTTACCATAGCTAAGATTTGGAATCAGCCTAAGTGTCCATAAGCAGATGAATGGATTAAAAAACTGTGGTACATCTACACAGTGGAATACTATGCTGCTGTGAAAAGGAAGGAGTTCTTAGCATTTGCAGCAGCATGGATGGAACTGGAGAGCATAATGCTAAGGGAAATAAGCCAGTCAACGAAATAAAAATACTACATGTCCTCACTCATCTATGGATAATAATAACCATTATAAACTGGGGAACAAAAATAGATCCAGAGGCAGAGCAGCATCAAACAATCTGTCAAATTAAAGCAACAAGGACAGCTTGGTGGTGGTGGTGGGGGGGTAATATATCAACAAAAGGACTTTTTTGCATGCATTTAAGCATAATCAATGGACACAAATCAATGGGGGGTAGAGGAGGCTGGGGGAGGGGCAGGGGGAAAAAGAGATATTTGTACTAATCTTTGTAATACTTTATGTAATTAAAAATATATTAAAAAATAAAGTAAATCTTGGTGTAAGTTGAAAAAAAAAGATTTATTCATGTTTTCTACAAAGTGAACTTCTGCCATGAGGTGGTTTTGTTCTTGCTGTTGTTTGTTGTTGTTGTTCTCCTAACCAATAGACTTTCTAAATTCAAAAACCAGTAAGGGACTCTTTTCTTCCTATAGCTTTTGCCATAAATTCTTTCCCAACGACAACAAGCACAGAATAGTTTAGCTGTTAAATGGGGAGCTAAAGCAAGGAAAAAACACTGGGCAAAGTCAGATTTACTAACATCAGCAAACCAGTTAAAATACTCTAAAAGCAATAAAAATAAGCTAACTAATGCACCTCAAAAATGCTAAAAGTTATCTGCCTCTTTATAAATACTGTTCAGTATCTATTGGTGTTTTATTTATCTTAAACGGTGTCCAAAATACAATCGTTGTAAAAAACAAACACAATGCTGAATTAATTTATTAAGTCTGATAGTTTTTTAATGGAGTCTTTAGGGTTTTTTTTATGTACAATATCATGTCATCTGCAAATAAGGACAGTTTTACTTCTTCTTTTCCAATTTGGATGCTTTTTATTTCTTCCTCTTGTCTAATCGTGATGGCTAATACTTCCAGTACTATGTCAAACAAGAGTGGTGAGAGTGGGCATCCCTGTCTTGTTCCTCTTCTAATGAATTCAGCAATGTAGCAGGATACAAAATTAATGCTAAGAAATCTATGGCATTTCTATACACCAATAGTGAACCTACAGAAAGAGAGACTAAAAAAGCAATCCCATTTACCATCACACCAAAAAAATTAAGATACCTTAACTAAAGAGATAAAAGACCTCTACTCAGAAAACCACAGGATATTGAAAAAAGAGATAGAGGAAGGCATAAACAGATGGAAGAACATACCATGTTCATGGATTGATAGAATCAACCTCATTAAAATGTCCATACTACCCAAAGCAATCTATAAATGCAAAGCACTTCCCATTAAAATATCAACGGCATATTTCACAGACAGAACGAACTCTCCAAAAATTCATCTGGAGTAAAAAAAAAAAAAGACCCCGAAAAGCTGCAGCGATCCTGAGAAAGAACAAAGTAGGTGGGATCTCCATACCAGATATCAAGATATATTACAAACCACTGTTCTCAAAACTGTCTGGTACTGGCACAAGAACAGACATATAGATGAATGGAATAGAATAGAGAACCCAGAAATCGACCCAAACCAATATGCTCAATTAATATTTGACAAAGGAGGCAAGAACATACAATGGAGTCAAGACAGTCTCTTCAATAAATGCTGTTGGAAAAGTTGGACAGATATATGCAAAAAAATGAAACTAAACCACCAACTTACACCATACACAAAAATTAACTCAAAATGGATAAAGGACTTAAATGTAAGATGGGAAACCATAAAAATACTAGAGGAATTTAAAGGCAACAAAATCTCAGACATATGCCGAAGCGGTTTCTTCACCGATACAGCTCCTAGGACATTGGAAACTAAAGAGAAGATAAACAAATGGGACTATATCAAAATAAAAAGCTTTTTCACAGCAAAAGAAACCATCAACAAAACAACAAGAAGACCCACTACATGGGAGAACATATTTGCCAATGTTATCTCCAATAAGGGTTTAATCTCCAACATTTATAGGGAACTTATACAACTTAACAAAAGGAAGATAAATAATCCAATCAAAAAATGGGCAAAAGACCTAAATAGATACTTTCAAAAGAGGACATTCAGAAAGCCAGGAGACATATGAAAACATGCTCAAAGTCACTACTCATCTGAGAGATGCAAATCAAAACAACAATGAGGTATCATCTCACACCTGTCAGAATGGCTATCATCAACAATCAACAAACAACAAGTGCTGGAGAGGATGCGGAGAAAAAGGAACACTCGTGCACTGCTGGTGGGAATGCAGACTGGTGCAGCCGCTATGGAGGACAGTATGGAGTTTCCTCAAAAAATTAAAAATGAAACTTCCATTTGACCCTGCGATCCCACTTCTGGGAATATATCCCAAGAAAACCAGAAACACCAATCAGAAAGGATATATGCATTCCTATGTTCATAGCAGCACAATTTACCATAGCTAAGATTTGGAAACAGCCTAAGTGCCCACCAGCAAATGAATGGATTAGAAAGCTGTGGTACATCTACACAATGGAATACTATGCTGCTGTAAAAAAGAAGGAATTCTTACCATTTGCAGCAGCATGGATGGAGCTGGAGAGCATCATGCTAAGTGAAATAAGCCAATCAATGAAAGAAAAGTACCACATGATCTCACTTATTTATGGATAATAAAGACTATTATAAATTGATGAACATAAACAGATACAGAGGCAGAACAGCATTGAACAGTCTGTAAAACTACAGCTGGAAGGCTTGGGAGGGTTGTGGGGGAATTAAGAGACCAACTGAAGGACTTGTATGCATGCATATAAGCATAATCAATGGACACAAGACATTGGGGGTTAGGGGAGGAGGGGGGAAGGTCAAGGGGAAAAAATGAAGACTGATTTAATACACTTTGTAATACTTTAAGCAATAAAACAAAAATTAAAACAAACAAAAAACAAAAACACAAACAACAAACAAACCCAAAAACAGTTGAATGGTTGAAAAAATTGAAAACAACTATTAAGTAATTGTTTGATATGATTCATTTTTCCTTCAAACTGCTTTTGAGATACATTTGTAGGTAAATTTTTATAGCCATTGCCATAAATTTATAGCTTATTAGTTTCTATTTATAAATTTCTTAAATTATATTTCTGGAGTAAACTTAATGGGCTAAAATGTTTTTTTTAATGGTTTTCAGCTCTCTCTGTGTGTGCTCATGTGTATGCATGTATGTGTAGATTTTTGGTATTTGTATAATGATCTCTCACTCATAAAATTCATGAATGAAAATGAGAATGTGAAGACATTTGTTAGAATATAATTAGAGCAGGACACATTATATTTTACTACATGTATGTTTATGTGCTATTCTTGCTATGCTTCTAAGATTTAAGATAACACTTGGTTCTAAAAACACTGGACAGCCCTGACCGGTTTAGCTCAATGGATAGAGCGTCAGCCTGCAGACTCAAGGGTCCCAGGTTCAATTCTGATCCAGGGCATCTGCCTTGGTTGTAGGCACATCCCCAGTAGGGGGCGTGCAAGAGACAGCTGATCGATGTTTCTCTCTCATCGATGTTTCTAACTCTCTATCCCTCTCCCTTCCGCTCTGTAAAAAATCAATAAAATATATTAAAAAACAAAAACAAAAACAAAAACAAAACAAAAAACACTGGACAAATTTCCTCAGGAGGCAGATTCTAGGGTGGGCCTTGTGAGACCTGGTGTGATCACTATGTGTGCTAAACTCTTTCCTTAGGTGTAAGGATTTTCTTGGACTCTAGGTGTCTTAGTATAATTTCACAGTCATATACTCATTTTGGCTTGGGGGAATTGATTCTGGGAATGTAGAACTACTGAGAATCAGTACTCGTGGTGTCTTTAGGTCATGAACTTCGGGCAAGTCAATTCACTGGCTCGGGTCCCAGTCTCTTTAGCATACAATGGAAGGGTTTGAATGCCTAAAGTCCTCTCCAGCTCTAAAAGTCAAAATTTCTGTCTCATTTCATGTAAATATAATAGAAAGAACTAGAGAGAAGGATGGTGTCCTGAAACACCATGCGTTTCACTTGGGCTTCTAGGCAGGGTTCCACTGAAATCACTTTGGACAGACGCTCTATCTAAGCCTTTCTCCAAGCTCTTCAGGGACCATTCTTGATAATTCCTTCTGTCCTCTAGCTCTATTGAAAATTTATTGCATCTGATGATAGCAATAATATTCCACCCTTAGACCCTCATACTGCAAACTCCAGAAAAATAAAATGATCGTATCTTCTATTCTTATTATTTTACTAGAGGCCCGATGCATGAAATTTGTGCAAGAGTAGGCCTTCCTTCCCCTGGCTGCTGGCACCAGCTTCCCTCTGGTACCTGGGACCTGGGCTCCTTCACAGCCCTGGCTTCATCTGGAAGGTTGTTCAGAAGGACATCCAATCTAATTAGCATATTACTCTTTTATTATTATAGATATTTCTGATTTTTTATTGACATATTGAGGTTTTTAAAGCAAAGGGTTTAAATTTAGCAAACAATAGGTTATAAGTAGCATAGAAGCATGGGTTCTTATTATATTTCTATCTCACAAATATTTTTGGTTTAGTGACTAAACATATTTGAAACATAGCCATGAATATTTTCCAATCAAGACATCTGTTTCAAGTGGGAATGAGGTACTTGAGAGAGTATATTAGTTTAGTGTGGCTTCTCATTTCAGCCAACTTGAACCACTTGCCTGGGATGAGTTGTAATTTTATCTAGACAAATGGTAAGAACTTATTTTTAATATTATGATCTTTTGAGTGTTTACTGAGTAGGACTCTTATATGTCAAACATTATATATCTGATATCACTAAATATATACTCATGCCTCTGTGGATGTCCAATGATATATTTACAGATGATGAGGATGAATGTATCTTTTCTAATATTTACTCAGGTAAGATCACAATGACATAAAATTGTTTATTTTTCTCAGAGCTATATTATGAAACTAAGATCAATGTGTTGAGCCCTAGTTGGGTTTTGCTCAGTGGATAGAGCATCAGCCTGTGAACTGAAGGGTCCCAGGTTCAATTCTGATCAAGGGCACATACTCAGGTTGTGGGCTCAGGAGACAGCTGATCAATGATTCTTTCTCATTTTTGATTTTTCTATCTCTCTCTGAAATCAATAAAAATATATTTTAGATTAAAATAATCAATCTGTTAAATATTGAATTGTGTCATGAAGAAAGATTACGTCTTGTCCCAAAGTCGATCTGTACAAGTTTATTATTATTATTTTTTATTGTGGTGAGAAACACATAACATGAAATCTATCTTAACCATTTCTAAGAATACCATACAGCAGTGTTAACTATATAAACATTGTTGTTCAACAGATCTCTAGAAATTTTTCATCTTGCAAAACTGAAATTCTATACTCATTGAACAACAGCTTCTCTTGTTCTTCTCCCTAACCCCTGGCAACCATCTTTTTACTTTCTGCTTCTAAACAAGCTTATTCTTTTTGTTCCAACACCTTCACCCTCTGCTCACGGCCTAGTGTCCATAAATGATGCCACTATTCACCCAGTCCCTTCAACTCACATCTCTGCAGTTTATCTTCAGCTCCTACATTGACTTGGTCATGGATGTAAGGTAACTGTCCAGTTGAGTGCTTTGAATAGTCTCATCGTTTTGCATTCTAGAACAATATACTGTCTACTTTGCCAACAGCCTCACTTTCAGTGGTAACCTGCCATAGAGTTTCAGAATATTTTCTCGTGTTACCTTTGAAAATGTCCGATTTGGAGCCGTGGGTTACCAGCCACCTTCACGTGTGGCCTGAGGCCATCTTTCCCAGTCACATGTTGACAGATAGGTTGGTCTCTGCAGCAGGTAGAAGTAGTTAAGCCCCATGGAAGGTTAAGCCTATGCAATCCTGACTATATGCTTGATGGAGAATAATAAGGTCTCAGCACCATTTCAAGGTTCTCAATCATTTAAAATAGATGCTAGGTTGGATATGGTAGTCAGTCTCCATCAGGCATATCCAGAAAACCTTGAATCACTCAATTCAGCAAGCCTCTGCTTATGATCATTCACTTCAACAAATCACTGCTCATGTGGCACTCATAATAGCAATCTGAGTGGTGAACAAGATTTGGAATGGCTTTGTTCTCATTGAGAACATTTCCCTTCAACGTTCGAAGGTTGACGAACTTAGTCCGAATCACACAGGGCATGTTGGATGCTGATGCTGCTGATAATTGATGTTGCATTTTTATTTGATAGGGTTTATTCTTCTTTTATGATTTCTCATAAACTTCTCATGAAGCACAGAACATGTACAGAAGGCTTATAAAGGGATAAAAAAAGGATTTATAAAGCTTTAATATTTTTAGATAGTAGAGGTAGACATTTTATCTTGGCCTTTAGCCTCCCCGAGACATTTGACCTTGTGAGTCAGCATTTTGTATGATCTATATGGAGATGAAAGGCTTCCTTACTGAGTCACACAGGAAAACCATTTGCATTTATTGGCTATCTAATGCAACCATTTCCAAACCAGGTTGCATAAGAAATACTGGGGGAAGAACTATGAAAATGCAAATTCCCAGGCACCATTCCCTCCGATTCTTACTCATTCATCCATTGGGTCTAATAACCTACGTAAAAATTTTTCATTGTTGTAAAATAGGCATAACCAAAATTGGACCATTTTAATCATTTTTAAGAGCACAGCTCAATGAAGTAAATTCACACGGCTGCTCAACCATCCCTAGCATCCAGCTCTGGAGTTGAGTAATCCATCTTTTTCAACAACTCCCTTTGCGATTTTGAGGCAAAGAAATCCCACCATATCATGTGACACATTGATATAAAGCAATAGTAGTGCACAAAAGATTTTTTACGTGATCAGGTCCAACATTTAGAAAACAAATCAATCCCAAGCTTCTAGATCAGTTAACTCAGGCAAAATGACGTTCTAGGACCCAGCTTGTATCTTTGCTAAAAATTATTCCAATGACATAGGCAACCATTGAGCCATGCTGGCCTGGCAGACCTTTTTTTTTTAAAAATTCAGTAAATTCAGATTTTCATGTCCTATGTCCACCATGCCGGTACTAATTTGTGTGTGGATTCTAATTCCTGACGAGGCATCTGTCTTCTCTTGTGAGTGGCTATCTTTAGCTTTACACCCAGGAGCTTCGTAGGCCTACGTAAACCTGTCTCCTAAGAAGAGTTTCCTTCCATAAGTAACGAAGTCAGTAAGGCCAAACTAGAGTCTACGTGGTGGCAACATGACTCGACTTCGAGGACAAACATGAATTTATCGGTTATTCCACAGAGCAAAGCGTCGGCACTAGTAATACACCGCGCTCAGTTCTCTGCAGGCGTTCTCACCCAGGACAGTCAACATTTCGGATGGGATCGTTCTTCTGTGGGGAGCTGTCCTGTGAATTGTAGCCCAGTTAGCGGCATCCCTGACCTCTGCTTTCTAGATGCCACGCCCACCCTCCCACTCTGGCTGTGACAGCCCAAATGTCTCCAGACTCTGCAGACGTCCCTAGGGAGGCAAAAGCAGCCCCGGGTGAGGAGCAGGCTGTAGTTCCTGCAGAACCCTGCTGCCTTCCAGTTTTAAACACACGGAAGCTGTTCTGCTGGAAAGATCTAACCCCACTGCAGAGAACGACCTGCATGCAATGCCTCCCCTGGAGAAATAGCGACAGAGGGAGGGTGCGCCACCACACTGTGGGGCCACCAAGGGGGAGACCTGCTTCCTCTCTCCGCACCCCCAACCCGTGGGGCAGAGCAAAGGGAAGAGTGAGGAGCAAGTGGGGGAGAGTGGACCAGGGCCCTCCACCCTCAGCTGCCGGCTCCTCACATCCAGCCTGCAGAGCAGAGAGCTTTGGTTCTGTAGTGAGTCTACAATTTTAAAATGAAAAGGATTGCTATTAAGAAGGTTAAGGGGTAAGTCTGAGACCGTGGTAAGATCCTGTACCCCTCCAGAGGCACAGAAAAATCCCATAGAACATAATGGGGGAGTTGGAGCCGAAAAATCCAATAAGTTCTTCTCATCCCCAGTGGAACAAAATCAAGCAAAAACAACAAGCATAGATTCTTCAACATCTTATTTTTCTGTAGAGCAGCTAGCCCGGAACCTGGAGTGTGTTGAGAATGCAGCAGATGTTAGCTTTCATTACTATTAATGTTATGAATTTGTCAAGTTTGGGTTTATTAGCATTTTGTATGTGATTAGCAACACCGGAATTCTTTCTTTCAGCTTGCTTCTCAGCTATATATTGTAATCAACAGGAAACAATGTAATGATTCCGCCCCCCCCCCCCCCTTCAATGCAGGGCTGGGGGGTTTGTGGGGAGGGCACTCCCAGGTGATGTGTGTTCTGGGAGACCTCACAGTGGGCCCTCCCTGGGGTGTAGGGCTCAGGGCGATTTTCCGGGAGAGAGATGAGCTCCTAACCGGAGTGGCAAACTCACGGCCTCCTATTAAACCAAGTCTGGGTGGTGGTGAAGCTTGAAGCGGGCTTCCTGTTCTTAGTGGAATGCTCTGATGTAAGTGAAAAATAAAACGGCAGAAAGAAACTGCAGATGTTGAGCACATGCATTTGGTTTAACATGTTGTAATAAGCTGGTTTCAGCTCAATAGGCTGTTGGTCCTTAGCGATTCACAGAATGAATATTATCACCCGGCAGCCAAACAGAACAGAAACAAAGAGAATGTTAGAGCCTGTTTAGCCTCGGCCAAGAGGAGTCCGTGATAGGGCTTGCTCCTCCCACGATAGTTTGTGGTCTCACTGCATTTCCCCAGCTTCTTAAAACGTTAATAGTTCCTGGGAATACCGACAAGAAGTAAAACACAAAACAAAACAATTCTCAGAAAGAGGAAGCTAGAACGTAAATCTAAATCGCCCGAGACAATGCCGAATTTAACTCCAGGATGAACAGTGTGGGAATTGGCGTCACATCCCATGGTGTAGGTCTAAATTCTGCACTTGTCAGAAAAACATTTCAGACTCTCTCCCCTCCCTCATTAATGATCCTGATCAGCACGTGTGTATGAATAAGAAAAACACCACGTAGGGTCCCTACCCTCAAAAGCCTGCCGGGGAAGAAAGAAGCGAAAAGATTAAGCTAGAGCTGCATTTTTGGATAATACTAGTAGCCATAAGAACCTATAGAAACTCAGAGAGAGAAGATATCAGCATAACAGGTAATTCAAAGCAAAGTGAAAAAAGACTTGTATCGAATGGATAGCTAACAAGCGGATTTGTCTGGCTCCTAGGAAACAAGATATAATAGTTAATTGGATATTTTGTGCAAAGGAGGTACAGAAAAAGTTGAACTTGGAATAGCAGGAAGAGAGAAGAGAAAGCGATAGAAGATTTTGGAGCAGTTGTGTAGCTGCTGGGAATGGAGGGAACTGCCTTCCCGTACCTTTTTCGGGCCCCTCTCTTCTGGGGCCTCTCCTCTCAACCATCTTCCCTTGTGGCAGTTTCAGTCATTAACATTTTAGCTGAAATGACTCTCAGTCAGTGATGAGTTCCTCTAACTCTGCCTCAGGAGAACCTGTGCTCATGGCTGAGCCTTCGGGCTGTGTGTTTGCATTAGTTTCTTAGCAGTGGTCTCATCGGACCTGCAGCCATCACTTCTCTTGGCTCCCCTACCCCCTGCACCCCTGTTATTCCCAGCAAAGCTTTAAGAGTTTCACTGAGAGCACAGATGAAGGCCTAGTGCAGAGTACCTGCTTCACACATCTTAGTCTCTTAGACTTCTTTTTGTTTTCTAGAACTTCCTTCCTTCCTTCCTCCCTCCATCCCTCCCTCTCCCTCCCTCCCTCCCTCCCTCCTTCCTTC
>PVJC01040832.1:0-15628 GCA_004026665.1 Murina feae | reverse complement strand
ATTGATTCATCTGTCCAATATAACGTGTTTTCCTCCTGAGGAAATAGAGAACATTTGTAAACTACCGAAAATTATTAGGAATACAAACAATGCCAGTTCTCATCGCGAGATCATTACTAGTAACATCATAGTTTCCTCTCTAGAGGCCTTTTTTTTTCTTCCATATTTTTAATATGGATCTACCCACATGTATTTTTCCCAATTCCTGCTTGTACCAGAAATGTCTGTTTTCTTTTTGTCCCTTTAGCTTTTGGCCTGAGATTTAAGGTCATTAAATATTCTCCGAAGATATCTCATTAGAGAATATTTTAAGCATTACTCTTTTGTTGGGAATTTGGGTTGCCAGTTTTACACTTTTAAAAAATAACTGTATTGAATTATTTCATATACGTCATAAATTTCTAGATGTGAAATGATCAGGTGTTCATTTTAAGGTCCATTTTATGGACATTTTTACCCCATGGTACATATTTTAAAATTGCCTTCCAAAAAAACCAATAAAGTCTTCTATCAATAACATGTTTCCTTGCATTCTAATCAGCATTGTTTTACAAGTTTCATTATTTCCTTGCAATTTTCATAATTGAAAAACAAAAGTTCCTTTTACTTGATGTATATATTTTCTCTTGGTGTAGGCATTCAATGTTTCCTTGTAAGTTTCTTAGACTTTTTATAATATAAAGGATATGAATTTTTTACTATCAAAAATTGCATTGTAATCTTTTTCAGTTTATTGTTTACCTTTTCCTTATATTTTTGCACCTAGAGTAATTTTTACTTTTGTATATTCCAATGTACCAATATTTTTTACTTTATGGTTTCCTCTCTTGCATATGTGCTCTTTTCAAATTGTTTTGTGTTTGTATTATTTTTTCATTTACTTTTACTCCGTTTTTAATTTATTTTGTTGGTCATTCCAATGGAAAAATCAAGTAAGCTTAAAGCCTGTCATATATATGAATCATGGATTGGCCGCCTCCTGCACCCCTCTCACTGGGGATCGAGCTCCAAACGCAGGCATGTGCCCTTGACTGGTATCAAACCTGGGACCTTTCAGTCCGCAGGCTGACGCTCTATCCACTGAGCCAAACTGGCTGGGGCCCTGTCACTCTTATTAAGCAATTAAGGCTGTAAGCTCTGCACTGGACTAATTCAATACTACCACAATTCCCTAAGGTAAGTTCTGTTGTAATCCCCATTATTAAATATCAGGAAACTAAATTTGCTTAAAGTCATTGATCAATTAGGTGGTGGAGCCTGAGTTAGACCTGGAATCTGGGCTTCTGACCCCAAAGCCATTCTGCCAGTGGGCTTGTTGTACACCAGAGGGTGCCCACATGAGTGGACACAGGGCCATTCCTCCTCTGGGCAGGAATGGTGATCCCGTATGCTCCTCCCTCCCATACTCCTTGCTAGTTAGCAATCAGAAGACCTCATCTCTAGTACATTGCAGGAGGATGTTGATGGCTACATAATGGCTACATAAAATTTTCAGCACCATTATAACCTATGGGACCACCTTTGTATATGCAATCCATCCTTGACTGAAACATGGTCATCTCAGGACAAAATCTCAGTCCCTTCCCCATTCTGACACCCATATGTTCCTTTAAGAATCCAGAGCTCTAGGGTCCCAGGTTCAATTCTGGTCCAGGGCACATGCCCAGGGTTGCAGGCTCGACCCCCAATTGGGGGCGTGCAGGAGGCAGCCGATCAATGATTCTCATCATTGATGTTTCTATTATCTCTCTCCCTCTCCCTTCCTTTTTGAAACCGACAACAATCTAATCTAATAAAAGAGTAATATGCAAATTAACATCACTCTGAGATACCTAAGCCACGCCCACCAGCCAAGCCACGCCCACCAGCCCATCAAAGTGGCTGTATGCAAATTAACCCAGCCAAGCTGGTGGCCGGCAGCCATGGAGCTAGAGCAAACAGGAGGCTTCCATTGCACCAGCGATGAAGTTGAAACTGCCTGCCTAGGCCGGCTGGGCCTCTGCTCAAGGCAACAATATTTCAATTCTAGAAGCCACAGAGCTGAAGCAAACAGGAAGCTTTGTTGCCTGTCTAGGCCTCTGCTCAAAGCAATGTTTCAATTATAGAAGATAAATAAACCCCAGAAACCTGATTCCAGCCAGCCTCACTGGGTCAATGGGAGCTGTAGGCAGCCTGAAAACAGCCCTTAGCCCCTCACCCAGGCTGCCCAGGCACCTCAGTAGGGACTCAAACCCTGAAGGGACTGTGGGCAGCCTGAAAATGGCCGTCAGCCCCTCACCCAGGTTGGCCACCCCCCATGGGGTGAGGGTCCCCACTGGGGGGCTTGGCCAGCCTGCAAACAGCCATCAGCCCCTCACCCAGGCTGGCCAGGCCTGAGGGGTTCCAGACTGCAAGAGGGTATAGGCCGGGCTGAGGGACCCCCCTGAGTGCACAAATTTTTGTGTATCGGGCCCCTAGTATATTTATATTAAAAAAAAAAATTCAGAGCTCTAAAAGGAGACCAAATCCAGTTTACAATGAGCACCATCTTCTTACTTCACACACGAAAGACCCAGTCAACACTATCAAGTTGGAGAGCACTTTAATGGTCTACAAATTGATGCAGTATTATTGTTATGACACGTTAAAATCATTTTAGAGTAACAGTAAAATTTCAAATAATTTTACAGGAACAACATTGTGCATAACTTTATAGGAACAGTAAATTTTTGAATAAATTTGTAGAAAAGATGAGACGCTGAGGAAAATAATTTTCACTGCACAGTTGACATGTTCATACTCTCAATGGAAATTTCCCACATCTGTCCCGTTCTGGCTGAGGATAGATAGCCAATATATGTTGTTCATTTTTTGTCTATCACTTTAAACAGTTCCTTCAGATAGTCACTGGGAAATTGGGACTCTTCGTGGCACAAAGGAGAGGACAAAGAATTTGGTTTTCCTGGCAGAAAGGGCCTTACTAACCGCACCAAGCAACCACCGTTTGGGGGGCAAGTCTCGCACACATTCTTTGCAAGAGGATCAGCAGCCCTCACGGTCCTCACACTTTCACACGCACAGGAAGCGGATTGTGGCTAATTCTCAAGCCCTGACATCCCTGTTTTTCCTTTTGTAAGTGGTCCACGCCCGTGGGAACAAGGCGATGGCAGCCCTTGAAGGTGATGGAACTCTGTGACAATCCCTCCCACCACCGAGGGCTCAATGGCATAACCTCAGGACTCAGCTGCAAGAGGCTGTCACTCCAGCACTGACCGCAGAGCAAGGAAAGTCCTGTGGGCGCAGGGCAGGGGCAATAGGCAGTGACAGGGACAGGACTAACGGCCCTCCCATGGTGAGAGTTGGACACGTCACTCTTCACTCAGTGACTGATGGGAAACATCAGAGACAGAGACTCCAGAGTGAGCCGGCCAACCTGGGTGACAGCCTTTAGACCACCAAGGCAGTTTCTGACTGGCCCTACCTGAGGGGGTGGGGAAGGGGCGGTGGGAGGCACACAAAAAATAAAAAATTTAAAGGGTAATGAGGCAATGGAGAAGGCTGGAGGCTGGCGCTGGGGTCTGGAATCAGGCCATCGTTCTCTCCTCACTTAGCTAAAGTCAGAGTTGTCTAGGGAACTTGGGAAGGGCTATTTGCTCTAACTTTTACAACCAACATACTCACCCTGGTCTACCAGGCACTTGCTTTCTTTCTAAGTACAACCTCATTACAGGCCCACGTGGCTAATAACGTACAGAACGTTTAAAATAACCAGGCAGGCGAACACCTCCTTGCGGCTCATGTGCGAGGGCCTGAGCAGGAGAGAGAAACACGAGAGTCCTGCCCGGTACCCTCTCCAGGGACACCGATCACAAGAGAGGCTGCTGCTCAGGTTTCGTCTGGTAATTCTCGTTGTTCTTTCATAACAAAAAAAAATGCCGTATTGACAGCGAGATCTGAATCACCCCCAATAAAGGCCCCAATAATTTTTAAAATCTCACTTAAAAAACTGAATCACAGATTTAACTAAGGAGTTACCCAATCTGCAAACAAATACCTCCGACTTCTGTCAGTGGCTCACTCGCTGGACTCCAGAGTGGAACAAAGGTGAGTCCGCGAGGCCAGAAACATTCGTGGGTTGGCAAAGACAGGCAGTGGCTGGCTTCCTCTGCCCACAGCCTTGCCCAGGCTAAACTGGATGACTTGATGGGGAGAGAGGGGGGTGACCCCAGGGGTCCCTTCCCCAGCCCCACTCATTTACAGGTTTTCAGGAGGCTCAGCCTATGAAAAGGAACCAACGATAGCACACGGCCTGGAAGCGGCATCTAGCCAAAGGACCCCAGTAGAATGAATTTCATGCAACAACCCATGGTGTCAGTTCTTGCCTCTTATAGGCAACTGCTACCAAATGAGTCAAAAACACGGCCCGGGCCCTGGCTGGTTTGGCTCAGTGGACAGAGCGCTGGCCTGCGGTCTGGAGGGTCCTGAGTTCGATTAAGGTCATGGGCACAGGCTTGGGTTGCAGGCTTGATCCCCAGTGAGGGGATGTGCAGGAGGCAGCCAATCAGTGATTCTCTCTCATCATTGATGTTTCTGTCTCTATCTCCCTCTCCCTTCCTCTTTGAAATGAATAAAAATTCAAAACAAACAAATGAACGAACAAAAAAAATATGGCCCGGGAGGGAAGCTGGGCCGGGGGAAAGTCTGGGAGTCCCGGGATAGCTCCCCAGTCCCCCGGGTCCCCTGGCTTGGGGTGCCAGGTGAGGAGGCAGAGAGCAGATGCCAGCTGCCGTGCCCCAGCCTCGCTGGCCGTGATGAGATGGGCCCAGTGCTCCAGCAACAAGACTCCAGGGCCCTCTCCACAGGCTGAGAGGGCAAATGCCAGCCCTCCTTTGACAAATACGAATGTATACACCTTCCTATTGAAATACCAAGGGATCCTGACCTCCAGCCTCAGGACTGTGACATGCAAGAGAAATGGCGCCTCCTCAGTTCAGAAGCTGCCTTGCAAACGCGCCAGGGTATGGCCCTCCAGGCCAGCCCCGGGAGCCAACACGATGAACAGGTCAGGCAGTAGCACCCAGTTTCCACCTCTTCCCTGCTCGCCTTTGGTTAGGGTCACAGGGCCCCTGACCCACTGGAGTGTGGCCGGCATGAAGCTGGTTGTTCCTAAGGCACCGAACATGGTATCTGAGCCCATGGCGACGGTCCACTTCCTCCTTGCCCTGCGATTTGGTGATGCTCGTATCGATCTGGTGAGGTATTGTGTGTGTGCGGAAGACTGGAAGTGGAGGGAAACAGTTAAGACAAAAGAGACAAAAGCACTGTACCTAATACCGGTTTCCTCCAAGGTAGTAATGCCGGTGCCAAGATTGGGACAAGAGAGAAACCCGTGAAATGACTGTAATAACTTATCCTCAGGCACACCCTCCACCGGGCAGAGAGGCCTCACACACGCACAAACACTCCTCATGGGTAAGAGGCTGGTCTCAGGACGCGGGACTTCCAGAAGCCCAGCCTGACCTGAGCTCAACAGGCACGGGGATCCTGAGACCCACCTTTGTGGAAGCGACTCCCAAGTCACAGACCCTGGAGAGCGCCAGAGGGGAAAAGGGCGAACGGTGGGCAAAGAGGCCTGGTGCCAGCACCAAGTTCTCCGTCCCAGGGCACTCCGCCAGGCTAGAGCAGGGCAGGTCTCAGCCAGCCCCTGGCTGCCCACAGGGAGTGCAGATCTGCGGGGTCACACAGAGAGCTGGCAGGGGACGGGGGACAGGAGGGCGCCCATCTCACTCATTTTGGCACTGGCTGTGGTTTACCTAGAAAACGCTCCCTAAGATGCAGAGCACATGTTCGGGCTTCCCTCTCAATAACACCGTTACAGTTTGCAGCCCTTCCACTGAATGAAGCTCTGCGCGTGCGTGGGGGTGGGGGTGGGGGTGGGGCGGGGGACGCGGGGTGCAATATTTCCCTGGAGGGAGAGGAAGGGTTGAATGCCTCGGCAGCTGGAACCTCTCTCCCAAGATATTATGAAATACGCTCAGTGCACACCTTGCCCTCTGAAGCGACCCGGTCCCTAGAGGGGGCAGCGGGTTCACTCAGTTGCACAGAAGCGACCTCCTGTCTCAGGCTGCCCGCTTGCTGCTGCGTCTTCCTGAGCAATCTGATGTGCGCAGGGCAGGAGAAAGGCCCTTGGAAATACACCAGACGGGGAGGGTTGAAAGGACAGGGCCCCGTGCACGCACAGGCACTCGCTGGCTATACCTCCCCCCCTCCCCCACCACTGCACTCCCAGAATCAACAGGTGGACTTGTCCTTTGCACCCTGGCTGGAAGTGAGGCTAGAAGTGGTGCTGGTGCAGGGCTGCGGGCGAGGGGCCTTTCTCCAGCCGCTTGACGTGGCAGGGCTGGCAGAAGAGACGGTCCTCCAGGGGGTAGCAGCGGTGGCCATCCTCGTCGTTGAGCTCCAGGCCGCAGTCCTGGGAAGAGGCAGAAATGTCCAGCAGCAGCCAAGCAAAAGGGCTGCCAAAGGCCAGCGTCCGGGAAGCCAGCGGGGTGGCTCGCTGGGGGTGGCACACGCAGGGCCCCAGCCCCCCTCCCCGGGGAAGGCCTGGGCCGCACTGTCCCACCCCCCGGGCCACCGGCCACATGTCTCCATCCTGCACTTGAAATGGGGCTGGTGGGAAATGGGATGTGATGGCAGCGTGAACACACGCCAGATTTCCAAGACTTGGGGGAGGAAAAGGATATAAAATGGCTCGTGAATAACGTTTTATAGTGACTTCATGTGGAAATGGTAACGCTGAATAGAATGGGTCGGGTAAGTTTTATCACAAAAATCGATCCCGACCATTTCTTCTACCTTTTAATGTGGCTACTAGGGAACAAGATGACACGCAGGCCCTGAATCTGTGGCGCTGGTCTGGATGTGTGAAGGGGACAGTGGAGCTCGTAGCTTCACCTTTGCCCCCAGCGCCTGGGGCACCATTGACAAGTCCAACCTATTTCCTCAGCGCCGGTGGTGGGATCGAGCTATCCGTACCCACACCCGTCCTCCTGCTCCCCGCCCCCCGCCTCCCTCCCTCCCCCCACCTCCCCTACACCCCCGCATCACAAAATCAGTCTCATCTCCTTCCACTTAGTTCTTGTTGGAATTTCCCCACATTGCACACCTGCCTGACGACGTGGCCCCCAAACAGGACCTGAACCTACAGTCCCCAAGCGCCTCCCACTCCGCAGCTTCAGGCAGGCAGCTGCCACAGATTCAGGCCTTAGAGAAAATAGTGAAGACCTTCATGCCCAAACATCTACACGCTCTTCAACCTCTCCTCCCCCCGCCGCCCCCAGAACAGGCTCCATCCCATTTCCTCCATCAGCTCTAACAGCAGCCCCAGGCCCAAACCTAACTGCCTCCTGCCACAGTCAACTGGGCCGGTTTCTCTTCGACTGCTAAGCAGGTTTGGGGGTCTGGGCAGGGCGAGGCCTACCTCGCAGTGGTAACACTCCACGTGGTAATCTCTGTCCATGGACACGACACGGATGGTCTCATCTGAGCCCTGGATTGAGGAAAAGCGGGTACGAGAAGTTGGGGGACCCAGTGCGTTCCACATGCAGTGGGAAGGGGGGGGTGTGGGGGGATTCTGAGTAACACGCAGGTGGCCTTACACTGACTTATGGGAAATGGAGGGACAGGAGTCCCTCCCTCTGGGATGGCGTCCACACTGAAAAGCCACCTGCTCTAGGCTAGGAGTTATCGTTAGATCGGCGAGTCTGCCCTGACTGCGGGGACAAACAGGGCACCAACAGGGCGTTAGGCTGGGGAAGCCGGCGAAAGAGAAAGGGGCTCCTTGGGGAGGACACGCAGGACAGAGGCTGGGAATGACCCCAAAGGACATTCCTGTCATGGGCAAGCAGGTCTGAGCGGCATCTCACCTCAGGTGGAAGGATGGGGAGCCCGCAGGCCGCACACTTGGGGGCCAACACCCTGTGGGGAGAGCAGAGAAGCGTGAGACACAGGTTGTGCTTCTGGAGGGCGAGGCCCAGGGTTCCCCGGAGCCCTCCCCCCAGCCCGGCCCTGCCCCCTCCAGCCCTGGACAGAGGGCTGGGCTCACTCACTGGGACTCGCTTCCTCATGCTCCTTCGGGATCCATCCCCAGCGCTAACGAGCACATCTGGCCCCTCACTCTACTCGGAACAGAGACTCACTGTCTGTTTTCTCCCCTGGAGGAGCCTGGTACAGGCCCAGGCACACCGAGGGTGGAGGCCAGCTGAACCGGAACCTTCTAAGTTAGCAAAGCTGGAGCCACAGGGCCTGGAGGATGTGACCTGGGGTTTTTGGTGTTTTGTTTTGTTTTGTTTTCCAGGAAACCTAATTCTTTAATCAGTTCCTGTCTGCACAGACATCGCTGAGCTCCGAGGTCCCCCCGCTCTACCCCTCAGACCAGGAGGCCTTTGCCGGGCGGTGGGCTAAGGGACGAGCTGCTGCAGACACGCCTGGGCAGGCGTCTGCTGTCACTCTGCTGCGTGCCCACCGCGTGGCTCCCACAGGGGGCTCCCGGCCCTCTTACTTGTGGTAATCTCGGACGCAGTAGATCTTGTTCTCTGAGTCCACAGTGAAGGGCACCCCATCCAAGCACTCATTACAGATGACACAGCGGAAACAGCCGGGGTGGTAGGACTTCCCCAGGGCCTGCAGGATCTGGGGACACACAGGACCGGGCCGGGACTCAGCGGGATGATGGGGAGGAAGGGAGACCATCAGGTGGAGGGACCGTGGAGCAATCACGGCACGCGAGGCACACATGCCGAGTTTCACGTGGACCGCGGTCAGGAGGCAACCCGGCAGGAAAGCTACTGCCCTCACAGGTATAAACAGGAGGAGGCCAAACAGGACCTTCCCCTGAATTCATAAAAACTCCAGGAGGGAATCTCAATGGCTCCCCGCCAGAAAGCCTTACAGTTCTTTGTAGGAAATGACGCATAGTAGGGCCACAAAAGGATCTATCCTGGATTTGGGGAGCAGCGAGTACGTGGAAAGGTTGAAGGAAATCCCCCTCGGAAGTGCAGGGTTCGGAGAAAACCTCCAACTCCTCCTAAGCGGCTTTGACCCTGCAGCGCGATAAGCCGTGACTCAGCCGATCACCTCAAACCCAAGCGCAAGCAAAGCCTCTTCGCGGCTGTTTGTTTTTTTAAAAATATATTTTATTGAATTTTTTTACAGAGAGGAAGGGAGAGGGAAAGAGTTAGAAATCGATGGGAGAGAAACATCGATCAGCTGCCTCCTGCACACCCCCCACTGGGGATGGGCCCACAACCAAGGTACATGCCCTTGACCGAATCGAACCCGGGACCCTTCAGTCTGCAGGCCGACCTCTATCCACTGAGCCAAACTGGTCAGGGTTTTGTTGCTGTTTTTAAGCACAGAGACGAGAAAGCCCCACAAACCTCCTTCCGCTCAGTGTCACTGACCCGGATGTGGCGCCTGGACCGGTAAGAGGCCGCCCTGAAGCCCAGACAGCGCGGAGACAGGAGGGGAGGGGGGAAGAGCGTCCTCGGTGACATCAGCACGTAACAGCTTCGCCCACCGTGGAACCGCCCACCTCCACACGCTCGTTTGGTGAGACCAAGCGTTTTTCCTGCTAAGTCGGAGGTTCTCCACGTACAATCCCTGGACCAGCAGGAACGAGTATTTATGTCCATCAGAGATGTGCCTGAGAGTGTTCACAGCTCTACTCCTAAGTGGCCCCCAAGTGGGAACCACCCAAACCCCACCAGCAGGAAATTGGGTAAGCAAACTGCTATATCCCTACAGTGGACTTCTCCTTAGCAAGGAAAGTAAGTAAACTGCCGGCACAGGTTAGCCACAAATGCATGAACCTCAAAAACATCCTCCTAAGTGAGAAAAGGCAGTCCCCACAGAATCTACACTGTATGATTCCATTTACACGACGCCCCAGGGCCAGCGAAACAAATCCAAGGCGAGAGACGTCAGGACAGTGGGGGCCTCTGTGGGAGGGGGCTCTCGACGGGGAGGAGGCCAGGGAGGAAGCTTCTGGGTTCGGACTCTGGGATACCATCTACATCCTGATCTGGGAGGTGCTCACGTGGGCATCTGCAAGTGTAAAAATCACTCAGCTGCATGCACACGTGGGGGGGGGGGTGTCCTTTACTCCAGGAGTTGCTTCTCAGTAAAAATGATTATTTTTTTTAAAGGCAACACTTAGCAATTCCCTACTCCTGAAGGAATGCATGGATCAGTAAAGGTGGATGTAACTCTTTACAACTAAAACGAAGTTTTATGCCGTTTTCTCTCGTATCTACTCTAATAAAAGAGTAAGATGCAGTCCTGACCGGTTTGGCTCAGTGGATAGAGCATCGGCCTGCGAACTCAAGGGTCCCAGGTTCAATTCCAGTCAAGGGCATGTACCTTGGTTGTGGGCACATCCCTGGCAGGGGGTGTGCAGGAGGCAGCTGATCGATGCTTCTCTCTCATCGATATTTCTGACTCTCTGTCCCCCTCCCTTCTTCTTTGTAAAAAATCAATAAAATATATTTTTAAAAAAAGAGTAAGATGCAAATTAATCATCACTCTGAGACACCTAAGCCACACCCACCAGCCAAGCCACGCCCCCAGCCAGTCAGAGCGGCTGTATGCAAATTAACCAAGCCAAGATGGAGGCCGGCAGCCATGGAGCTAGAGCAAACAGGAGGCTTCTGTTGCAACTGCCTGCCTAGGCTGGCTGGGCCTCTGCTAACAGCAACAATGCTTCAATTATAGAAGCCACAGAGCTGAAGCAAACAGGAGGCTTTGTTACCTGCCTAGGCCTCTGCTCAAGATAACAAAGTTTCAATTAAAGAAGATAAATAAATCCCAGAAACCTGATTCCAGCCAGCCTCGCTAGGACCTTGGGTCAATGGGAGCTGTGGGCAGCCTGAAAACGGCCCTCAACCCCTCACCCAGGCTGTCCAGGCACCCCAGTAGGGACTTGAACCCTGAAGGGAATGTGGGCAGCCTGAAAACAGCCCTCAGCCTCTCACCCAGGCTGGCCACACCTCCATGAGGTGAGGGTTCCCACTGGGGGGCTTGGCCAGCCTGCAAACAGCCATCAACTCCTCACCCAGGCTAGCCAGGCACGCCAGCAGGTAGACATCCCCTGAGGGGTCCCAGACTGGGAGAGGGCACAGGCTGGGCTGAGGGACCCCCCGAGTGCACAAATTTTTGTGCACTGGGCCCCTAGTATTAAATAAAACCTACAGGGCCACTCTCCATTGGTGAGCACCTGACCCCTGAAACAGAATAAGAACTCCATATTCCTTAGGCTCACAGCCTTACCCTATAAGGCAGGGCTGGGGAACGCCTGGGAAATCTTTGGGTCTAGCCCTGCCAAGGCATCAGGGGGAGCTAGTTAAATGTCTGACCAAGTACAGCAGGCTAATTTTTAAGTTGTCGATTTTGTATGGTCCCTGAATGATGTTATAGATATCCAAATGGCCCTTGGCAGGAAAAAGGCTCACCCTCTGCTCTAAGGAGACCAGGAAGGGGAACTATCTCACTGAGGCCCAGGGCGCGCTCGGAGAGCCAGTGGCTCAGCAAGGAACAGAATGAATAAAATTTGCTCCTTGTTCCCCTGGTTCAAAAATTCATCTTAGGCTGCCCTGGCAGGTGCTCTCAGCGGTTAGAGTGTTGGCCTGCACACCCAAGGGTCTCCAGTTCTGTCCCCTGTCGCTGGCACTTACCTGGGTCTCCAGTTCGCTCTCTGTCCCCGGTTGGGGCAGGTGCAGGAGGCAACCAGTTGATGTCTTTCTCACATCAATGTTTATGTTTCTCTCTCTTTCTCGCCTCTCTCCCTCTCTCTCCCTGTCTGTCTCCTTCTCCCTTTCCTTCTCCCTCTCTCCTTTCTTCCCTCCCACTCTCTCTGAAAATCAATGGAAAAGATCTCTTCAGGTGAAGATTCACAACAACAAAATATTTTTTTGATTAAGTTTTAGGAACAGACTGAGCCGGGCAGAGAAAAGGGGAAAAACGCAATGTTTGTCTGACTTTCTGCGCCCGGCTCCAAGATGGCTGAGAATTCCGCAGTAAAAACAGGTCCATTGGGCGTCTCAGCTAGGATGCTGCAGGGATCGGAGGAAATCCTAGGGAGGCCAGCGTGGGGACAGCCCCAAGCAGAGAGGATCATGGGAAACACAGCGCTGGAGGCTGAGGATGCGAACACCAGTGCAAAGCAAGGCCGTGGGCTCTGCTACACCAAGCAAGGTGCATCGCACAGGATCTGCTTCCCATAAACCAGATGTTAATAAAAGCTGCAACCACACGTCGAGCGAGGAAGTGCGCTTCTCCGTGGCTCATTCCTCCGTTCTCTGCAGGCCTCCCCCTCGCACCGTGCTCTTATCTTGCTCGGCTGACCCTACTCACCATGTCCATGATCAGATGGCCACACAGAAAACACCGGTCAGCGGACTGCTGGAAGCCAGAGTACTGCAGAGGAGAGAGAAGGGAGAGTTAACCCAGGCAGGGCAGAGGGACCAGCCTCTCCCCTGCCAGCCACAAGGGTAACGATGAAGTTCTCAGAAAGATGTGTCACTCTGTTCAGGAACCTGTCATTTCCCCGAGGACAACACAGCTGTGAGATGACTCACGGAATCATTTCTGTCACAAAAGCCGTGACGAATACTAACACCACTTGCCCTAGGAAGTACACCTGGGTACCCATGGCATGGCAGAGAGGCCTGAATCCAACCAGCCGTTCTAAGAGGAGTGCCTAGTCATTGCCTATAAACTCTAAAAAATGCACCTGATTAGGATATACAGCCCAATTGGAAACTCAGGGGGCGGGGCCTGAAATCTGTGTTTTCACGAGCCCTTTGAAGGATTCTGATGCATGTTCAAGGTTGAGACCACCACTCCAATGAATCCTAAAACAATTCTGCAGCACACATGTTAACCGTTTCTCAAAAGGGAAGCTCAGAGAGGTTCAGTGACTGTCTCAAGGTCACACAGCCTCTCAGGGTTAAGGACAGGATTCAAATTCAATTCAGTTTCTGGTTAAAAATCAATGCCTTTTACAGTTAGCTTCAAAGAAACTCAGTGAGTATTATCTACCTTACAACACACACAGCAGGAGTCTTAAAAGAAATGAGGCACTCTCTTTAGAAAACATACGAGATACTACATCCTGGGAGATAGTAGAGTTTAGATATTGCAAATATTACTTAATGAGGGAAATGAAATGGAAAGGAAGGTGAGGAAGAAAAAGAGCAACTTTCTGCAACTCTCCACCAGGTGTGGTTTCTGCTGTCTGGCACCTTCCCCCGTTCTAGGGGTAACAACAGTTCTGTATTTTCACGCGGGACCCCACCATTCCTGTGGGACTGACCCCATACTGTGTTCCAAGGTGGGGCACAGACTCGGCTCCGGCCAATCAGAGCCTCGCATTCCGCCAGCACCAATGACTTTGCCCAAGGATGGCCAAGAGACCCAATGAGAACCATGGAGACTCCAGCTACTGTCTGCCCAAGCTCCGAACAAACGCGGGGCCCGCACATCAGGCCATCACTGGGTGCCCACCCGAGTCTGACACTCACACAGTGAGAGGGAGAGGCAGGGCCAACGAGAGAAAATGCTTCTCGGAGGCGCTGCTGGGATGAGTTTCCTTTTGGCCTAAGCCAGCTTGGGCTTGCGTGTCTGTGCCCGGCAAACATGAGTCACAAGAATCCATCCACACAAAGAAGCTGGCCCGGCCCCCTCTGGGTCTCACAGTCCTCATCCCCGAAATGCAGGCTCAGCTCAGCTCCCTGTCCCGGCAGCACTCTATGCCCAGCACTGAGCTAGGATCTCAAGGCCTGTAGGTGGAGAGGTGCGCTCATCCCTCCCGATGGGGGCTATAGTCTCCACAGTCCGGCGGGGAAGGCTTGTAAAGGGACATGATGCTGTGTGCTGTCGGCCAGGGCTGGTGGGGGTGGAGGGGGGGCTGCACGGAGGAGGCAAGCCCGCGAGGGGCAGGAGGGACAGGGAAGGCTGCGGGAGTTATCCAGGCAAAGAAAGGGTGAAGGCATTCCAGGCAGAGGACCCGGCACAAGCTAAGGCAGGAAGGGAGGCTGGCAGGCGTGCAGGGAATGGCAAGTGCAGAATGAGCGAGTCACAGGCCGGGAGGGGCAGGCTCCTGACGCGGAGAGCTTTTCTGCACATGCTTTCACCCTGGGGGTGCGCCCGAAGGCCAGGTGCATGGGCAGACGGCATGGAGGAGGGCACCAGGGCATCCAGGCTGGGCCACGCTGCCACTGCCAGCTAAGCAGGCCCAGGGAGGGCCTGGTGGCAGGAGGCTCAGTGCGTGGCTGCATGGGGACCGGCGGGAAGGAGGAGGGGACAGGAGGAACCTAGGACACAGTTCTCCAAGGTGAGGCCCAAGGTGAGGTGATGTTTCTGCTTCTGGAAAGTGGAGTGGCAGGAGCTGGGGGACAGCCCTGGGTCTGTCCTGCGGGCGGTGGGATGTCAGCAGCTGGCCTCCGAGGTGACAGGGCTGCACACGGAGGGACTGTCCATGTGTGGGGGAGGCTGGGTCCATGGAGGGCAGGCAGAGTGAGCCGTGAGGAAGGCCTGCATCCCAGTCCGGAGGTTTTTTTGGGACAAGGGGTGCAGTAGGCAGAAGTGGGCGAAGCGACAAGAGGACAGGCCGAGTGACCCTCGAGTCCCTTCAAAGCACAAAGCTCAGTGGCTTGTCGTTTTCCTCGGGCACACCACGCATCTCCAGAAGGACGGCTGGGACCCCTTTAGGGAATAGCGAGGCCCCTCTCCTCTCCTGGCAGGGCCTCCCCAGTGCTGCCCCCCCCCACCCCCTGGTCAGGACTGCAGGGAGGGAGGCTTGGGGGTCAAACTCACCAGGAAGTCTTCCTCACAAAACACTTTGCCGTTGACGAAATAAAAGGCTTTTCCTCTCAGCTTCCGGCCTAAGAAAAAAAAGTCAAATTAAAATAATGTCCGGGGCTGCTTCAGACCAGCAGCCGTTGGCGAGAACAGCGCTAATAATGACACTGACAGGCAGATATTCCCCCCCCCCACGAGGGTTATTGTTTGTTTTTAAATTAAGTCTTTATTGTTGAAAGTATCATATATGTCCCCCCACCACCACCCCCTGCCCCTGCCTCCACTGACCCCTTCTTGGAGCAAGGTTTTGAGAGAAAATTTGGTATTAAATATTCATAGAATTTAGAAAGTTCAGATGATTTTGACCCAAAAATTCTACTGCAAGACAATCATCAAAGTTCAATTGTTTAAAGGCTCTCCATCCCGGCATCACTTACAATATCTACGAGGAATGAGCAGCACCTAACTCCTATAAAATAAACGGCAGCATTTATTCTATTAGGCAGCCATAAGAAAGGACTGTTTTCAAAAAGAGATTTAAGGACCCAGCGACATACTTAAAATTCTTCAAAAGGGGAGGGAGGTATAAAAGTGTAAGTGTGCGCGCATATACATGGATATACAAACTCACACACCTGTGATTGCAAAATTGTATGTGCGCTCATACACTTCAGATGTAGACCAAATGTTAACACTCTAGCTCCCCTCAAAGTTAGTCACCCTCACTTCTAGAAGGTCCTAGAACCTTCGCAAGTATCTCCTGATTCTGCTGAACTAGGGCAACAAGACGAGA
>PVJC01040831.1:0-16461 GCA_004026665.1 Murina feae | reverse complement strand
TGTTTCCATTTAGACGGTCCCTGTGTTTTGAATACTGGATTTATGCTGCTATGTATATAAACTGCCTAGCACAGAGTAGACACTTGAAAGTCAATTAGAACATTGTCTAAAATCTCAATATGTAGAAATACTCTCATCATAAGGTTGTATCTTTGTACGTGGGCATAATTTGAACCCTAAAGATGTAAAGAAGGGGAGGAACAAAGGATATGTTATGCATGAAGGACATGAGCCCAAAGGTGTGACCACACATTCTGGATCATTAAGTTATTATTAACCATGATCTCAGGGACTGTCCAGGACACAGGACAATATCTGCCTAAAGTCCTCATTACCCAGCAGACCTAAACCCTCAGCCTCTAAACCCTGCTGAGTTCCTGGCAATCACTATATTCTAACTGGCAGTAAAGAGTCTGTAATTGCTGTGGGACCCTAGAGGAGGCATACAGGAGGAGATGAAATCTGAGCTGGAAGTTGAAGGTGGACAATATTGAGTCAATGGAACAAGCAGCATGACTAAAGGGGAAACCATAGACCAACACAGATGAGGCAACATTAATTATAATCTATTTTCAGGTAAGAAGGGCCAGCTGCCAGATTATGAGGGGAGGTAAGGGCAGCAGGGAGGTGAGAGCGATCCCCAGAGAAATCAATGTAGTAGTGGCATTTTTCTCTGCTATATTCCTGAATGTAGATGACTTCCAGTAAAGTTGGTTGGAGATGTTCATGGTTTTTAGTGGAGGAAACAGTCTTCTACTGAAAAGGCACAAACTTATTATCCATTTACTCAACATCCATTTATTTCATAGTGTTGGGTTGTAGGTGAGTTTTGGGGTATTGTTTGTTTGATTGGTTGGGTTTTCATTGTTGTTGTTGTTGTTGCTATTTTAGCATCTTCTGTATGTGAGACTCTGTGCTAAGTATTGAGAAGTCCCCTGTGCCCAAGGAGCTTATAATAATCCTACCATTTTTTCAATGAAGGGAAATAGACCAGACAACCTGTGTAGCAAATGACACACCTTCTTGAAGCTGCAGATTTAAAAATTTTCAAGTTGGATAATATTTAGAACCACTACATAGGGTAGTTAATAGAATAATCCTTATAAAGCACAGTGCCAGCAACATAAAAAGCACTCTATAAATATTAACTATTGTTATTCTGAACCACATCTTGGCCAGGTCAAATAAATGGAAGGCATAGGTTATTATCTGGTGTTGAGACCACAGTTAGCACTTAACCAGCAGGCTCTCCCAACCAAATGAACATGCATTAGGCTGGATTCCACAACTCTAACCTTTCAACTTCAGTCTCTAAGTTTCTCCCAAAGAGCTGCATTCACAGAGTTGATGAAATACAACCAGTCAGCCTGCAGTTGAAGCCAACCCATCCCCTGCCATATGCCTGACATATGTGGGCCCACTGCAAACAACTGTGTATGAAAAGGAAAAAGGGAAGAAAATGACAGTTGTTGCCTTTCCAGTGGAAAGGATGGGGTAACCTACAACCCAGACATTGTCATTTACAAGAAGTAAAAGGAACCATTGGACACTCATGCCAGAATGTTTCCACTTGGACATTGCAGCTGTGAGCCAGATGGTCACTGTGGGCAGATCCAGGCTGGGAATCCAAGCATGGCTTGGGATGAGGAGGAGGAGCAATTGCAAAACAAAATTTGCTTTTCTTTGGAAAATGTTGTCTCAGCCTGTTAAGGGAATTTAGCTCATCAGTAACCACAGTCAAACTGATGGTGATTAATAAAGGACAATAAGGATGAGCCTCCCCCTTCTCCTCCTCCAACAAAATAAATCTCTGGACTCCATGCCATTCTCTTATCTCTGGCATTTGAGCCAGGTGATGAGTAGGATTCAGTCTTAGGTGATTCAAAGACAAGATGATTTTCAGATTCAGTGACTTTGGGGCTTGGGGACTTGGCTTCCTTAATGGAAAAGTCCTTCTGAGAGATTTGGGCTTCTGCGAGGCTGAAATTTTTGGCCTCATCTTGATGATACAGGTTCCTTTGTTTCAGAGCTCCTTCAGGTCAAGGGCTATATCTTAGTAACCTTTGTAGGGCTAGCACTATGTGTTCAGTAATTGGTATGCATGTGTTGTGGGGGGTGGCAGGGCATAAGAGATGGAAACAAAGAAGCAAATGAGGGAGAAGGGAAAGAGAAGAAGAAGGCAAGAGGATATGGAAACATGGAGGAAGGGAGCAAAGTGAAGAAGGCAGCCTAGACCATGGGCCATGGAAGTCAGGTAGGGGTACAGACCTCCCTATGGATGTAAATACGGAAAAGGTTTAGTTTCTTCAGTACATGATTAAAGAGAAGATTGGACAACTGTACTTCTCAGAAGACACAAGGGCAGATGACCATTGGACAGTGACAGGAACTGGAGGAACAGGGCCTGGTGAACAAGAAGACAATCCTGAATGGCCCTGAGCTTAGTATCTGAATTGATTGAGGTCACCTGGCGGTGACTAGATCAAGTGATCTACAGCAGGGAGAAGAGAGGGTCAGAGTGGAAAGACCAATCATAGGAAAAATAAAGGGAGCTTTTGTGTGCTTCAGGTTTTACATAAGGGACATGCTGCAAAAAATATTTTCAACTGAATTTGATCAGACAAGTATTTATGGAAAGCCAGCTATGAGATCTAAAAAGCCATGTTTTTACCATGTGCAGGACTTTCTTGCTTTGAGTTGGGAATTAAGTCAACCAGGACTTAAACCTCAGTGATGAGTCAGACATGCACTCTTCTGAAGGTGGAGTCTAGAAGATATAATCTCTCTGCTTTCCAGCTCTGGGAATAAGGATTTCAGGGTTCCTGTAATGTGGTAATACTATATACCTGCACAGTACTTTTCAACTACAAGTATAAAATTGGCATCATCGTCCCTTTACTGTAAAAAGGGGAAAGCAGGGAGCTGAGAGCTTAAACTCTATAGCATCCACTCACAGCTAGAGTTTGTGAGCCCAGTTTTGCAGGTTCAGAAAACAGTTCACTTAGGGACGAATGGGTTCTAGAAGATGGATTCATTAACCCTACTCACAAAAGACTAACTTCCAGTGAGTTGGGGATAAAAAAATCTCTGGTTCTGTAAGGAGGGACAATTACAGCCATCTCTTTATATTAATGGGAGATTGGTTCCAGTACCCCTGGTGGGTACCAAAATTCCCTCAAGTAATTTGTTATATAAAATGGCAGTGAAATGTTCTTATAAATAAGAACATATTGACTTTCCCGAAAAAAATTTTTGTCTGATAAAAATACAAACTAAATGAAAGGGGGGAATTATATTCAATTGTAAACATTTAAGGCTCTCCTTATACTCTGGGGTAGAAAATAGGTGTTTTCTAATTTCCTTTATTTTTTCTTTTTATCAGGCAAATTTGTATAATCATTCAGAACTAGAAAAAAATCTGGGAAATCCAGTTTAATAAACTCTCAGCAAAAGTAGAGAAAATAAAGCATTTAACCTCTAAAATAAATAAATAAATAAATAAATAAATAAATAAATAAATAAATAAATAAATAAATAAATAAAATGGCAGTGTTTGCATATAATCTACACATATCCTGCCATATATCTTAAACTGTCTCTAGATTACTTAAAATACTTAATACAATGTAAATGCTATGTAAATAGTTGTAATACTATATTTTCAGGGAATAAAGATGAGAAAAATATATATATGTCAGAAGAGACGCACCATTATAGGTCTAAGTACACAGTACGTGTTAGCAACAATATAACATTTTAAAACAATAGTTTTGACCTGAAGTTGGTTGAATCCTCAGATTCAGAACTTGCAGCTATGGAAGACTGACTGTACCTGCCATGGCAATTCTAGAGTTATCTGGAAAAGACACGGGAATGAGTGTGTTTGTGTGTGTGTGTTTGTACATGCGTCTGTTGCTGTGTTTCCCTTTATTTCTCCATTTACTACATAGTGTACTAACTTGACTAAGCACCTTTCTTTTCTTGACAGCAGTGTCTAGAATGGAACCCACGGTGCCATAGATCCAGCTGTAGATTGCATATTCACCACTCCGTCTTGGATTCCAGGTATAAGGGCTGTATTTTTAACATGGTCCTGCCCTGTGCTAAGAAGGCCATTTCTTTCCATGGGATAGCTAGCTGCCCAGGTCAGGCTGTGAGAAGGTCCACTTAGCATCAGTCAGGGTGGCAAGCTGTTATTTTTGGATCCTTGGTGTGTGTCTGTGAAATTCTGGGGCAAGTAGAGATCAAGATTCAATAAGCCTTTCTCTAAGATGTTTGGAAATGAGACAGACAACCCTTACGGGTCCTCGATCTGTGTGGGCCCAGAGGATGGCAGAGCTGGGCTACCCTGCTCCTTTAGTTATCAGAGGCCCAAGGCAGGCGAGGGTGGTTTGGTCTGTGGTTTGCATGAACAAGAATAAAACAAACAGAACCGGGGTGCCAGTGTGTGTGTGTGAATGTGATCAATATGTTTGGAAAATGCTGGTTTAAAATTAAATGCAACTTTTTATCCTAAGATTATCCACAGCTTTTAAAATGCTAATGTTACTACTAAAGGAATAAGCCATTTACAACAGTTTCCAAATGTGCTTGACCATACACTGCCAGTTCAAGGAGTATCTACAAGTTCTCATTTTAAGAAAGAGAAACTTAGACCAAGAAGCATTAAATATTTTCAAGCACTGGTTCCATCCAGCTATAAGAACCTGATCAATTGCCTTTGTCCCTCAAAGGGACAGTGCTTAAAAACTAGTGCGCTCTTCCTTGAAAAGACTGGAAATGTACTGGTATATTTTTACACCTTGACTCTATGTTATAGTACACCATACCAGCTACTGCTCTTTTCTTAATATAATGGCCTTCTGTGGACAATATGACCCAGTGAGTGGCTTGTATTTTGTTCCCATCATTGGCATGGAATATATATATATATATATATATATATATATATATATATATATATGCTTATATATATGTTTACATTCTTGCATGCTGATGTTAGTAGTAATAACAATAAAAATAATTTTAAAAAATAAACCTACTTGTTGGGTATTTATCATTTATTAAACACTACCCTTGGCACTTTGACATGCACCATGTAATCGTTCCAATCGTAGTTATTATTTTTTCCATTTTACAGAGGAGAAACTAAGGCTCAGAGAGGTTAAGTTAACTCTCCCAAGATGACACAGTTAAGAAGGGATAAATTTGGGAATAATCAGATATGTTTAACTTAGGTGCCTGGTAACTAGGATGATATTCAATTCTGTCTCTAGTTCACCCTGACTGGACCCAGCAGATGGCTAAATGTTATTCATGAAGGCACTGGACATACCCACATACTATGGTCTAACCCTTGAGGTTGGAGCAGAGAAGCTTATGAAAATAAGGGTAAAAAGTGTCCATCATGCTATACAGTACCAACCAGAATTGTCTCCTAGAATCATGAGATGAGGAAGGGAAAGAGAAAGTAGAGACAATGAAGTTGAGTAAAAGCATGCCTCTGGAATTAGCCAAACACATGTCAGCAGTGAAGGGACAAGACAAAGCATAAATCATAAATTGGAGAGCTGGCAAGAAGATGGCTTCCTTTGGTGGGTCTCAAGATCTTCATAACTTACTCATCCCCAAATAATGGAGTAGACTCAAATCACAGTGATGGTATTTTCTTAACCAAAGTTTGGTATAAAAATTTTAACAAATACTTTTTCTCTTCGTGGTGAATTAATTTTTGAGACCAATCAGCATCTCCAGACCACTGGTGAAGGTAATGGTAGAAATGGCAGCACAATAAGCAAGCTTCTCTGTGATCTCCAGTTGGATTTTATCCCTTTGCCTCAATATGAAAAGATAGCAAATCATGATCTTGAGAAAAATATAGCAGTTGGGCAGAAGTGTCTGTGATCATTTTTCCAGATAGACAGAATATATAGTCCATTTGCAAAGAGGATTCAAGAGGTTTTCATAATTTATGAATTGTATTGAGAGTTGGACTTGAAATTTTTAATAGAAGATTAGCATCCTTTTCCTTCAGTGAGTGCCCAAAACAGGCTAAAGTCATCTTTATCTGCCTTGCTGAGCCCTCTGAGTTCACTTAAGGAGGCCCACTTTCACCAAGGGGGATAGTATCCCTGTCATGCTATGTGAGATCACACTGGAGCAGAACCAGGAAAGACATGAGCCTGTCAGCCCTCCTGCAGCAATGCAAAACTCATATTCTGCTCCCTTGGCCAGCGTGCATTTGTGAGTTGAGCCTTGCCATGTCTGGCTAGCATAAGGCAAGAACCCTTTGCTCCTTATGGAAATGGAAAACCAAGGCCTTCCAGGTTTTCTTTTAAATATGGTCTGGGACACAAAAGGATCCCATGCATTAGGCAGTCTTTTCAGCAGAAAAACATTTGGAAAAATGTCAGGATGGAGGCTGTTTCTACTCCAAACTGTATTCCAACACTTGTGGTTAAAGTATGGATTCAGATGGTTCTACTACAAAATGCACAGGCCTGGCAGATGTAATTTGCATGTAGTTTCTCTCTTTTCTTCCTTTCAAACTTTTCTACACTCCTTTTGTTCCACTGTCCTTTTTTATTTCCTCTTTCTCCTCTCTCCTGTTTCACTCTTTGCTTTCTTCTGGTCCCTTTATTTTCTTTTCCTTCTCTTCTTCAGTTGCTTTTCTTTTCTTGGCCTTTCATTCTTTGTTTCTTTTGCAGTCATCAATTTCTTCCATTAATTTCTTTTCTTTGTTTGTTTACTTCTTTCCACCCTATTGGGTATAGTTTAATTATAACATGAAGTTAAAGTCAGACACAGACAATGTTTTATTTAATTGTGATTATACTAGGTCCATTTAACTAAGAAATATTAGAATTTAAGGACAATCAAAAGAAAATTATGAGTATCTATTCTTTACTTGTTGCAACAAGGAAAATGGATGGATATACCATTGAGACATGAGCAAGAGAAAAAGGGTTTGTGTCTTTTTCTCTAAATGGGGCCACTATTTTTTCTTTCTTTGTTCTTTCCTCGTTATTTTATTTTTCTCCTTTTTATTCTCACATTTTTCTCACTGTAATTATTCTTCAAAGTGAGTAAATATGTCATTGCTATCTCATGTCATAGATTAGAAAACTAAACCCCTCAGGAATTATTTAGCTCAAGGGTGGCATAAATTAGTGACCCTACTCATCCCTTCATGGGCAGTAAGATTAACAAACCCTTCCCCTTCCACCTCAAGATTATAGTTACATATATACCAACAGCTTATCAATGGTCTTTAATTGGAGCAAAAACAACAGTGGAATAATCTAATCTAATAAAAGAGTAATATGCAAATTAACCCTCAATCTGTTACGCCCACAAGTCAGACCCACCAACCAATCAGAAGAAAATATGCAAATTAACTCAATTAAGTTGGCGGCTGCCACAGAGCTAGAGTTGCCCCAGGCAATGGAGTAAGCCAGGGCCCTGTGGGCCTTGAGCTCTACTCAGAGCTACAAAGTTTCAATTATAGACAATAAACCCCAGATACCTGCCGGGCTGGGACCTTGGGTTGCCAGGGGCAACCCAGGCTTCCAGCAGGGGACCAAGGCAACAAAGTTTCAATTATAGAAGTTAAATAAATCCCAGATACCTGCTTCCAGCCAGGCACCCCAGTAGGGACCTGAACTATGAAGAGGCTGTGGGCAGCCTAAATAGCCCTCTGCCCCTCATCCAGGCTGGCCACACCCCCATGGGGTGAGGGTTCCCACTGGGGGGCTTGGCCAGCCAGCAAATAGCCATCAGCACCTCACCCAGGCTGGTCAGGCATGCCAGCAGGTGGACACCTCCTTAAATGAGTAAACTTTATAGTATATAAATGGTATATACATATTTTTGTCAGGCTTCAAAGGAAATGTGGGTACAGTGATATGGAAGTTCAGAGGAAGAAGATACCTTCTCCAGAAAGGAGAAGGACAGAGAGAAAGGCAGGGGGAGTTGTCAAGAGATTCTTTAACAAGGGAAGAGTTCTGCAAGTAGACATCAATTCACCAGGTAAAGAGAGGCATTTTAATCGAAATGTGATCATTTTAGATATCATTTATGAGATAGTGAAGAAAAAGAAATGCTGCTGAGCCAAAGGTTCACATCTGTTGAGAAATTCAATGCCAAAGCACATTAGAGTAACAAGAACCTGAGCAGCACAGGGAGCCGCAAGGGGAGGGTCATGTAGGGGATCCCGGGATGGAGCTGGGGGAAATGGATGAATGTGCTGACTGACTACTGAAAGGAATGCCAAAGAAGAAGTCACAATGGCTAAGGTTTTGAGCTTAGATGTTAAACGTTAGGATTGCATTTGAGTTAGTGATGACACATATGAATGAGACTCAGTGGGAATGTTTAGCAAGTTGTTGAAGGAAGAATCTGAAACTCTGGACCAGAAATGGTGACTCGTGTGAAAAAGAGTGCTAGTCAGAGTTCTGAGCTGCAAATGAGACCTTAAATTTATATGGAGTTCTAATCCCCTAACCACCTTGCCTGAGGCTCCTATGTGACGCCAATGTTATTTAAATTGTCCATGTGAGGGTGTCTTTTTCTGAGGATATCTAAAGATTTCGTCAATTTTTTAAAGAAATCTGTGACCCTATAAATGGTTAAGAACCACAGGGGTCTCACTAATGTTACTGAATGAGAGAAACCAGAATTTTTTTTAACTGGTCATTGTCTTCTATACAAAGGTTTAGCTCCAGTGAAAGGATAGAAACACAGTTTGGCCCATTTTTGGTCCATGGCATCCCTCTCCACTTCCATACTTATTTTCAGCCTCACTGTCCTGCTCCAGATTTCACAGGATTTGTTGGTTATGATCCAAAAGAAAATATATTGTTAAATGATCTGCTAGTTTATATTTAATTATGATGATGAAATGCATTCAAAAGCATTTCTGCGCTGGAACATCTCTATTAGCTGCGCTGACACATCTAAGACCAGCTTTTGAGGGTAAAGCATGCATGGGAAATCCAGGATGTCATCTGAAGTGGGCAGATGGAAAGGTTTTTATTTTCTTTAATTACATCCAGACAGTCATTATTCTAGTCATTAGCATGGGCTTGTGGGACAAGTTAGTGAAGAAAATTTAATACATTGTTTTACCAACGAGAGCCTAAATAGAAAAGTTGCAAAACAGATCAGATGCTTTTTGTTAACACAGCTCATTTCAGCACAGTTTTCCTTTTTTCTTGAGAAGATATTAAAGCTAAAATGTTGCTGTGTGTAAAAGTGTTTTAATTAGGCTGTGTGCTATAAAGTATGCTTCAGTGAAGTAAACACAGATGTTGGGGGGGGAGAAGCCCACCCAGTTTTGCTGCTTTTTTAGCAATTGTGCCACTCTGTACTTGGAAACCATAGAATTGGGGCCAGCTGGAAGAACTCAGCCCTCCAAGTGGTTGGGTAAAAGGAGAGGGCATCTCCTTGCTTCATAGGAGACTATCTTCACCCCCTGGGGAACCAGTTACATTTGCATTCAATAAAAGATTCCAGACTCTCTAGGCTGCTGCGGTATATGCTCATGGGAGTTGAAAGCAGCCTGCAGAGGAAGACCAGGAGAGAGATCTCTGGATAGAAGGGTCCCAGGCCAAGGGAACCAAGGACTGTGCTTGTGTTAGGCACTCAGAGGCAGCCCGGCTGGGTCCAAGAGAAGCAAGTGATGGTCAGAGTCACGGGATAAAATAATAAAGTCTTAGGGATGAGAAAGGGATGGCTTCAGGAGCAAAACTCACTGGTGGGAGGAGAGAAGTCAGATGGGAGCAGGGACAGGGGATGGTTTAAGAAACGTGGATGAGAACAAATTTACAAGAGTATGTGCTGTGGCTTCCCTGTGTGTGGGGCTCAGAAGGGGGTGGAGTGGCAGAAGTGGAATAACCTGTAAAGTGTGTGTGCTTGACTACTCTACTTTCTGTGGTGTCAGAAAACTTTCTTTACTTCCTGTCTAAAGTGCTCTGGAAAACTTACCATGGACCAGGACAGTATATTTTGTCTTTGGGCAACTCCAGCTTCTAGAAAGGCATCCCTGTTATCAAGCTGACATTTACATCCCAATAGGAGATAGTAACCAGACCAGCCTCAAGTTCAATGACAAACCCTGGAGGTGCAGATTCTTTCCATGACCTCTAGAGCTCACTGCCACTGCCTCTCAGACATAAGCAGTGATGACAGACATCAGTCAAGTGGTTTTCAAATGAAATGTATTTGATTTTCAAGTTCATAAAAGACTTCAGAGGCTTCACAGGGTGGTTCCGTGGATCTGTGGGGTTTGAGCCCCATGGCCCGAAGTTTAGATGTCATATAATTATGTAGGCTTGTTAGCTGAGTGACATGCTTCCACTCTCAGCTTTGTTTTCTGGTTCAAGATTTCCAAGGCAAAGGATAGGCAACAAATATTTATCCCCATGCGACAATACGCCATCCTATATCTCATTCAAAAAGGAACATTGACTAATACTGTATGATTTAACTTTTATGTGAAATCTAAAGAATATTATAAATCTAAAGAACAAACAAAACAGAAATATACTCATAGATACAGAGAATAGAATGATGGTTGCCAGAGGGGAGTCGTGGTGGGGGAACTGAGTAAAAAAGGTGAAGGGATTGAGAAGTACAAGTAGTAATTACAAAAGAGTCACAGGATGGAAAGCACAGCACAGGCAATATAGTCAATAATATCATCATAACTGTGTATGGCACCAGGTGGGTACTGGAAGTATCGGGGGAAGAGTTTGTACAGAATATGATTGTCTAATCACTGAGCTGTACACCTGAAACTAATACAAAATAATATTGAATGCAAATATATGATTGATTAAATTAAGAAAAACAAATTGATGTGATTTAAAATTTAATAGATAAATAAAGGGAACATTGAGTGCTAGGTAATCAATCAGTCAATACACATTCTCAAATTTGGTAGCCAGACTGCAGTTTAGGGGTTTTGTGATATTACATCTAGATCCCTAAGAGGTGAGTATGAGCTATTCTGTGGAGTATATAGATGAGGGCTCCCATCTCCACACTTGCCTATATTTTCTACCACCAATCTCACTTCTTCTCCATGAAGATACAGAATCCTTAATCCTGCTACTACATGGTAGGCCTTCAGATATTCAGAGCTATCATGTAAGCCTTTCTTTCCTAAGTAAATGCCTCAAGAACATTGAACTAATCTTTGCATAACATGCTTTCCAGGTCCATCACCAACCTTAGCCCTCTCTGCTGAATGTGCTCTTGGTTGTCCCTACTCCTCTGAAGATGGTAGTGGTAGAACTAAATATAACATGATTTCTCATCCATCCAGGAGACTGTCTCACCCTGTGTTCCTGAGATGATGATTCTGCTTATATGACTTAAGCCTACATTACCCATACCATAATAAACCTCCCTCTCTTGCCTTGGTACTCTCATTTTAGAGACTATCTTCTTACCATGCCTATGGATAATAATTTATTGCTAAGTAGTTACTAAATGCTGGCCATGCAATGGGGGCATAGAGGCTAATTGGAGACATGGAGACTTGTGTGTTCAAATGTATTTAATTATACCCCACAGTCAGCTATTACCCAAGTCATAGGGGCTAATGCAACTCACACAAGAGAGATACTACATATGTGAAAATGAGTAGGTGATCATTCTAGAAGGAGCATGGCACTTGGAAATTGAATTACTGGTTAGAGAAAAAAACAAAAACAAAAAGTCATTTCACAAATTTTTATTTCTTTTTAATCCTCACTCAAGAGTAAATTTTATTGATTTTGAGAGGGAGAGGGAGAGGGAGAGGGAGAGAGAGAGAGAGAGAGAGAGAGAGAGAGAGAGAGAGAGAGAAAGAGAGAGAGAGAGAAACATTGATGTTAGAGAGAAACATCAATCAGTTGCCTCCCATATGCACTCTACCTGGATCATGCCTGCAATCTGGGTATGTGCTCTGACCAGGAATTGAACCCACAACCTTTTGGTGCCTGGGACGATGCTCCAACCAACTGAGCTAACTGGCCAAGGACACCAATACTTATTTTTATACTTATTATGTGCTAAGAACAAAAAGGGGAAGTTAATTGAATTAGTACTCAGAGAATGTTCTGATGTAACCATCTAGGATTCCCCAAGTGAACAAATTGTTAGCAAAAAAAGGGCATCTAAAAAGCAGATGAAGATGACAAAATCAGTTACCACTTCCTTTGCAAGAGTCCACTGAGAAGACAAAAGATACATGAGAACAGGCCATCTCATCTGTCCCCAAATATGATAGATTTTCACTAAGCTCAGATGCTTTCAATGTGGATACCTTTGATGGCTTATGAGACCCAGTCAGTGGCATTATACCCGAGGTGAAATAAAAGCCTGCTGATTATTCAGAGGATAGTGATTATGCATGGGTTCATCATGAAAAAGTCCACCCATTCCAAGCATCTGGGCATAGTCTCCTCTTCACTGTAACCCGTCAAGGTTAGAAACCTAAGTCCAAATGTACCAAAAGCCCACTACAGTTCTATTAGAAAATAACAGAATTGAGTAAGACTTCAGAAAATATCTAGAGCCCAGCATAGTGAAGGGCTTCTTTTATTTTAGTCTCATGTACACACTTGGCATTTAAAAGACTCCAATAGAATAATGTCACTTCTTGTAGATTATGTTGTAACAAATTCTAATCCTGCATATAGGCTTGGTGGGAATGCCTGCCTTGAGCATAGTATAGTGAGTGGTATAAGGAGTGCCATGTATTTGAAATCTAGGCACTTGCCCTCATTATGCAAATGGATAAATTTGTACCAAAGGGAAAAAGCCTCATCTAAGATTACACAGCTCATACAACATATTCCCAACACCAGGGTCAATAATTCCTTTTCTCTTGCTGGATCATCCTATTTCACTTCAATCTCTGTCTTGAAACAATTCAGCATATTAAATGTACCTAGACTCAGTCAGAAGATGTTGAATTTGGTTTCATTAACTAAGAAAATGAGAAACCCCATGAGAATTTCTTACAGCATTAAATCCTCAGCACTGGAAGAGACCATACTAGTACTGATTAGTCTAATCAAGTGCCCTCTTTTAATGGATGAGAAAATAAAGGTCCAGAGAGGTTATGGCAAGTTAGTAGCAGAATAGAGATTAGAACAGTCCAACGCTCTAAAGTTCCATTCCTTACTATTCTCTCACAGTGATTTAACTAGTATTCACTTGTAAATTTCATTTATGAACTAAGCACTTGTTGAATAACCACTATGTGATAGACATTAGGTGGTATGAAGCTAAGCAATGGTCTAGTGGAGGAACTGGTCATGCAAACAATTTTCTTAGAGTTTGATGAAGACCGGTAAGTTTTTCTAAAGTGCTACCTAAAGAGGTACTCACTTAACTCTACCTGAGTCATAGCAACCTTCCTAAATGAGGTGAGTGCTTCAGTGAGTCTTCAAATATGAATAGGAATTTTGCAAAAAAAAATATAGAGTAAATAGTACAACATAGAAAAATTCAGGGAGATATTAAGGGGCATGAGATGTTTCAGAAACCACAAGTCTTTTGGAAACTAAGCAGAGGTATATAAGGACCTGAGCAAAGACTTTAGGCATCATACTAATAGGTTTGGATTTGACCTAGTAGGCACGGAGAGTTAGTAGCATGTCAGAAGAAGGGGAGTGGCAAGACCAATCCCATGGTTTGAATAGATCATGACAATATTGTGAAGAAGAGAATCAAAAGTTCAGGAGACCATCTAGGATATAATTGCAAGGGTCTGTAATGAGAGAAAAATGACAGTATGGGTAAAGCTGATAACACTGAAAATAGTATAAGAAACTGATTGGGGAACCATTGCAGAGGTAGAACCAAAGGTTTAAGTTTATACTGGATATACTAGTAGGTATTAAAGGAGAGAAAAACCCAAGAAATAAAAATAATGTATTTGCATATGCTATATGGTAGCAAAAATGAGCCAAGATTATGAATAAAAAAGTGCCTAAAAATAGTAAAGCTCTTTACATATGTAATGTATTTTTTTATCACAAGATCTTATTACCAAATAGTTTCAGTTTGCTCTTCGTTTTTTAAAATATATTTTATGGATTTTTTTACAGAGAGGAAGGGATAGAGAGTTAGAAACATTGACGAGAGAGAAACATGGATCAGCCACTTCCTACACACCCCCTACTGGGCAGGTGCCCACAACCAAGGTACATGCCCTTGACTGGAATCGAACCCGGGACCCTTCTGTCTGCAGGCTGATGCTCTATCCACTGAGCCAAATCGATCAGGGCTAAGTTTACTCTTTAGCATGAGGAAATGAGTTAAATGTATTGTGGACAGAGTAAACCTTTACAAAGAAAAGAGTGCAATACAGTTTTGAATTTATCGATTTAGTCCTCCAACAATCATCAACACCATTACAAACTAGGCATTGTAGAGCAGGAGGGACAGAGATGAATCAACCACATCCCCTGTGAAAGGATCAAAGAGGTTATTGTTTGAATTTATTTTTTAATCCTCACCAGAAGATATTTTTCCATTGACCTTTCAAAGAGAGTGGGAGAGGGAGAGAAAGACAGAGAGAAATGTCAATATGGGAGAAACACATGGATTGGTTGCCTCCTGCAAAGGCCAGGCCAGAGTCCCGACTGGGAGGAGCCTGCAACTTAGGTATATGTTTTGACCGGAATCGAACCTGGGACTCTTTGGTCCACAGGCCAACACTCTATCCATTGAGCCAAACAGACTAGGGCTATTGTTTGAATTTTCATGATGAAACTCACCTACCTTGGTAAAAAGACACCCTCTTAGAGCTACTCCAACAACTTATATAACAGACCTTAAACCAGTGGTTCTAACCTGTGGGTAATGACCCCTTTGGCGGTCGAATGACCCTTTCACAGAGGTCGCCTAAGACCATCCTGCATATCAGATATTTACATTATGATGCATAATAGTAGCAACATTACAGTTATGAAGTAGCAACAAAAATAATTTTATGGTTGGGTCACAACATGAGGAACTGTATTTAAAGGGCCAGAAGGTTGAGAACCACTGCCTTAAACAGAACTTCCCTAGGTGAGTGGCAAAAATGTTTAAATATGTGAATCTGACTTAGCTACTACAAGCTGCCAAGCTGAACTGTTTGATAATTAGTAAAACATCTGTGAGGATTAGCAACTCAAAAACAGAAATGGTTGCTGCTTTCTAGGCCAGAGAAAGTGGGCAGGAACGTTGAGAAGGAAAGGAGCGGGGAATCTGGACATGGACTTCACTTTAGCCCAGCTGTTTCCCATTTGAAGAAAGGATAAAGAGTGGATAGACACTGAGTCAGTGGGAAAGCATCAAGACAAAAGTGAAAAGGAACATGCTATCAAATCACACTGACCCTAAGTTGACTCAAGTGCATACCACTGGCATGTGGTGAGCAAAGCTTCCCTTCTCTCCACAGTACTGAGAACTAGCTTTCATTGCCAGAAGATGTCCCAGTAAAAATATTTATATGAAAACAACACAAAGGCAATGTTAAGAGCACTGCAGACTTCCTACAGTTTGAACTCATCTCTCCACAGCAACAAGAACTTATAAAATCTCCCTCTCTCTGTGACTGATGCAAGACTCAGTTACATGAGGTGGTTTGAGCACTTCCTTCTGGCTTTGAGCCTTTGTGGTTGGAAGGATCATGTGAGAAGCACCCGTGGATTGTAGGAATCCTTCTATAGAAGGGAAGAGGAAGAAGAGGAAGGCTGGGCAAGTTAGGCAAGATTCAGGCTCTAGCTCTCTTACAGGGAAGGGAAACTAGCCAGATGCAGCCATTCATTCAACCAACCCAATGGCAAATAGTTATTGAGCACATGCAATGTACAAGGCGAATGTGCTCAATGCAGGAGATAGCATGTTGAAAGTGACAGACAGGGTCCCTGCCCTTATAGACCTCACGATCCAGGGAGAACCAAAGACATGAAAAATAACAAACTGTGGACTTTCCATTGTCTCATGGGACTCTCTTAGAGGTTCTAACTTTGACCCCAAAATGTATATACACTTTAACAGCTGATAGATCCATTTTGAAGATGAAATGTATTTTCATAAACACTGCCTTTATAATTATTTAAAGTGTATGTATACATTTGTGGGGCACCCTATATCTATTTAATCCTCAGGAAAATCCTATGGGGGCAAAGCAATAATCTGGTTTATATATGAGTAAACTGAGATACAGGGTGGTTAAGTATTTGGAAAAGGGTCTAGATTCATCCCAGGTGGCCACAGGGAGCCAAGCTAAAACCAATGGATAGAAATGACTGGAAAGAAGTCCTGGAATAGGAACTCTCTAGAAGCCTGAGCTAGTTTTCCAACAATGCAGGGAGTTACCATGCAAAAGACTGATGATCATCAAAAGCAGTCATGAGTGCAACATGGGTGCCTCTGGGAGAAAGAGGCAGGGTTCTCTGATCTGGTTAAGATAGG
>PVJC01040830.1:0-15634 GCA_004026665.1 Murina feae | reverse complement strand
GCGCGCGCCTCCGTACCTCTGTACTTTGCTTCTGCCGCTCCTCTGAGTCTCAGACTCTTCTCTAGTTGTAGGATTTTCACTCAGCCAGCCGTCCTGTGGGTGCAAGTGGTGTCCGTGTGTTCTTTTCGAGGTTTTTCTGAAATAGTTGTTCACAGCTGCATTTACGGTGTCTACCCTATGCCGCCATCTTGTTTCTCTCAAGCCTCTAGGACTTGGTTTAAATTTCCAGTGGGATAGCCACCGATTACCTTTTAACAGCCTTCACCAACCATTTCCACTTACATGGTGTTTTAGTCCGGTCGGGCTGCTAAACCAAGGATACCATAGACTCAGTGGCTCATAAAGAATGGAAATTTATTTCTTACAGTTGGAGGCTGGGGCGTCAGGGGTTAAGGCATCAGCAGCTTCAGTGTCTGGCGAGGGCTCCCTTCCTGATTCATAAACGTGATCGGTGAGTACAGCGATCCATTCAGTCAAGTTCAACTGCTTGCATTACTGTGTCATTCCACAGTGCTCTACTTCCTGGTCTTCCTCAAGGGAGACAAGCGTGCTGGCAGTCCCTTAGCTGTAAGCCGCCATTCGGTAATAACGGATAGAGACAACGGCTTCTGATGCTGCAGGGAAATGGGCCAGTCCCTCATTCGGTGATCGTTACTGAACATTCGTATATGGGAAACACTGGTACGAAAAGTGAGAGGCTCACATGGAATAAAAGACAGGCTTCCTCGCTTTACTTACCACTCATAACTCCTGGAGTGTGAACTCCGCGAGAGCAGGGCTTCTGCTTTTCCAGTGTTACCTCTCCTGTGTGGTCCAGCATCCGTACACGTTGAATTTCAGGAGCAGGAGTGAAAATGAGTGTCCAAAGGGAAAAGTTGGGCCAACACTTTGGGGACAAATGGGACAGGTGGGTCTGGGCAAAATCATGTATTGGTTACAATTTCAGGTTCAAATCTCGGACTTCTCAGTTACTAGTTCTGTAATCTTGTGCATATTTCTTAAGCTTTCTGTGCCTCCGTCTCCTTTTTCTGGAAAAAAAAAAAAATGAGGGAAGTTGTAGTACCCATGCCATTGGGTTGTTACGAGCATCAAGTGGATTAACCCATGTAGAACAGTGCTCGATGAATGTGTTCTGGTGTTTGGTGAGGGAGGGTTGAGTTGTTGAGAGTGTGGAGGCGGGGGGAGGAACATTCCCACACATCTGAATTCGCCTGATGGTCAGAGTTATGTAGGGTCTTTGTTAAAAGCACTTATTTCTGGGCCTTCAATCAGCACACCTAGGAAGAGTTGTAGGAATTCATATTTTTGACTAATACCGGAAATGATTCTTATCAAATTAGTTTGGGAAACTGATGTGGTAGGTAGAGTGTAGACTTCTGAGTCTGACAGATGTGGATTCTGATCCATTCTTTAAACAGTTATGTCCAGATGTCCACATGGACAAAGGATTGATTTAAGTGCATCCAGCAGAGTCTAAAACCAACACAACTCTCTCATTTTTGTGCCTATAGATCTTGTATAGTCTACTGGGATTCCTCCTCTAAGACACCAAATGGAGCCTCCCAGAGTGACTTGAATGAACTGTTTAACAAACCAAAAAGCTTTATTTCCTTGTCACAAAAGCATTACAAGTTCATGAAAGAACAAAAATAAATCAGGAGCTATAAGCCGTAGCTCTCATGTTGAAGAGGGAAATCCTCAGTTGCCCGGAGGCCTGAGGTTCACCTGAGTGAAATAATTGGGAATGGAAAACCCCCTGGTGCGGCTGGTGGTTTGGTGGTGGTGGTGGTGTCCAAGTGTTTGGCCTGTAAATGGGAAAGCGAGCCACCTGACCACAGAAAAGCACCTACGCCCAGATTTAGTTTCCCGGGGTGCTGGGTTTTCATTTTTGTCTGATCGGCTGGTTGCCAAGCCCAATAGGTTGTTTTGACAAATCTCGTCAAAGTTGCCCTTTGAAAGGGAGACAATGGCAGCTGGATTTTCGTTTCCTCCTCCTCCAGGAAGATAGGACCAAACGGGAATATCTTCATGTTGTCGATGGCTTCACTCTGTAGACATGTAAGAGGACATATGTGCCTTTGAAAATGGTTTTGTTGCTCTCTTGTCAGGGAATACCAACAAGTATTTGACAGTGGTTGGACTTCGAGGTCAATTTAACATAACCGGTGTCCGATCTACTTCTGGGGCCAAAGCAGGACTGGTAACTCCATTGATTTTGTTTTGTTTTTAGTAAGTGGATTAAAGAACCCTAGTGCCAAGATTAATGCAGCAACGACATTTAATTTAATTCTGAAAAATACACATAAAATGTAAAATATTGTGTGTTTTTTTTTAATCTCTCGAGTGTTCAGTGTTTATCCGTTGACGTACTGGTGTGGATTTTCTTCCCACGGGGCGTGGTGGGTTACTTACTGTTCTCTCCACTCGTTGTGCTTATCCTTTAAGCCCAGTAGAAACATCATCGAAAACAAAACTGCGTTTTGGACTTTGCTGTTGTGGGGAAGGAGGTGTTCTTTACAGGGGCATTGAGGGCAGCGGATACTTGACCCTTCAGAGCCGAAGCGACCACGTTTTTGCACGTTACCATCCCCGCTGAAAGAGAGTGTGCTGAAATAGGTTAAGTTATAATTTTACTTTATACTAGTGTGTAATTTTCCAAAATCTCCTAAGTGTGGAGAGGAGGATGCAGTCACTTCTTCCTCAGCCCGACGCGACCCTGTCTCCTCTCACCATCCCACGGAAGCTGAACTTTTGGAGACAGTGGCCTTGTCGCTAAATCCGTGGCCTCTTCTCAGTCCTTGCCTTTCGTGAACTCTAGCATTGGTCCCCTATTGGCAGCCTGCCTGTTTTTCAAACCTTCGGTTTCTTGGGCACTCTTTTCTTCTCCACCACTCCACTTACACATTGCCCAGCTGGCTTCTCTTTACTGCCTGTTCCTTATGTAGGCTTTCGCCGAGCTCGCGGGGAGCACTCTTTTCTGCCTGTACGGCTTTCCTAAGGGAGTGCTGGCACTCTGCTACTCACACACAAACGATGCCAAATCCGTACTCCACACCTGACCCGGCTACTAGAGGCAAACTGTCTCTCGTAACACTGTGACATAAATAGGTGAGTTTTCCATCCCACATGCACTTTCCCAGTTCTCTGCGGGCACAAAGGGAGCACTACAATTTCATTCATTCTGACATGAACCTGGAGTGAGCGCAGATCCACAGGTTATGGGCTCAGTCTGTGCCAGGAACGGGGAATGAAGACCAGTCACATAGTCCTTATTATATCACCACATTCCATCTACCAAGCCCCGAATCTTAATTTCAAACTCGTCTGAACATCTAACCTGGATGGGTGACTGATGCTTCAACACTGATATGTCCAAATCCAATTCGACTACCTCCATTTCTAGCCTTCTTACTGAGAAAGAATTATTATGGAATTGTTATAATCAAATAATTGTTTTACTTTATTAATTTGCCTTTTTTTTTTTTGCCTCACACCGTCATGACTAAGCAGGAATTTTAGGGCCAGTGTAAGGGACCAGGGATTGGTCATCTTAAAACTCCGATCCTTTGGAATCATCATCTGAAATAGCTCAAAGTTGTCTTGTTTTCTACTTTAATTCAGGCCTTTTTTTGTCTTTCATGTAGTAGCTTCTTACATGATCTCTTTGCCTCCTATGTCTTTTTCTCCTGTGCACTTTTCAGTTTACTGCTAGAGTCTTGACATGAATCTGATTATGTAATCCCCTATTTATAAATCTTTGCTGCTTTGCTGCATCCTCACACTATCAGGAGCACGCCCTTACCATTCTACATCTTTTTCCTTCTGGTCCGTAGCTGTTCCCCCCATGAACTTGGGCCCCACAGATGAGGCACCATTTCTCTCATGTCCTTGCTCTGACTGTTGTCTTTAGTGACTTAGTACTTTTGGTTGAAATCCTCAGCGTCTTCAAGGCCAGTTTACATGGTATCTTCCCGGTGGAACCTTCCTCATCCCCCTAGGAAGGGCTCTGTTATGATTTTCATTTCTTGCCTTGTTCTTGCTAATATTCCTTGGACCTAGCAAAGCACTTTGATTATACTATACATTTCTTTTTAAAATTAAAATTACTTATTTTTAGCAATTAACTTTAATACATAGTTAATAAACTTCAGTTCTTTATCTGATAAAGTTTCTTTGTTCAATTTCTTAGCAAACCAACCCAATATCATCATCATATCATCATCATCATCATCTTCACTTTGACACTTAACAACTGTCTAGACTGGTTGCTTGGGGTATGGAAAGATCTAACCGTTGGTCCTGCACTCACCCACTCCGAGAATTACACAGACCTGGAGTGATACTGTGATTCTACTTTAAAGATAATATTTTTTTTTTATTGATTTCAGAGAGAGGAAGGAAGAGGGGGAAAGATAGAAACATCAATGGTGAGAGAGAATCATTGATCGGCTGCCTCCTGACGCCCCCCATTGGAGACTGAGCCAGCTCCCCGGCCATGTGCCCTGACCAGGAATTGAACTGTGACCTTCTGGTTCATGGATCATTGCTCAACCACTGACCCACGCCGGCCCGGCCTATGATTCTCCTGCTTCCAGTGCAGAGACACAGAGTCCTAGTTGAGACTGTGCACAGATGACATGCTATAAAAGTCTCTGAGTTACATTTGAAATTCAAGTTCATAATCTGACTCATGCTTGACACATTGTGAAGTTTAGTGGCCACTCCCCTCTATGACCTTAAGCGAGTCTCAAGTCAGGTATTCGTTAAACCCATATAGTCAGAGTAGTTTTGTGTTTCAGTAGCAGCTGATTGCTCAGTCTCCTAGGGAAATCGCATGGAAACTAGGGGTACAAATAGTAACCCTTTAAATAGAGAGCATGCCAGAACCTCAAACATTTTGAAAATCAAAGATATACCATTAATTAATAGTTTGTGTATGACAACATAGCAGAATAAAATAAAGTTAGAAAAACACACAAGTGAATGCATTCTGCGAATGACTGAATCTAACCAAACAAAATAAACTCAAAGTAATTATGATTTAACTCTAATTTGGCTGACATTTTACCATAATTTTATTTTGTCTATTTTTATTTTTTGTTAATCCTCACCTGAGGAAAATTTTCCATTGATATTTAGAGGGAGTGGAAGGGAAGGGGAGAGACAGAAAAACATGGATGTGAGAGAGACGCAGCTATTGGTTGCCTCCCACACACGCACCCCCAACTGGGGCTGAGGACCAAGCCTGCAACCAAGGTACATGCCCTTGTCCCCAATCGAACCCACAACCGTTCAGTCTGTGAGCCAGCACTCCATCTACTGAGCCAAACCGGCTAGGGCTTACCATAATTTTATTAGTCTATGAAAGGACTACATGCTAGTAACATCCTACAGGTATAATAAAATATGGGAAGATGTTGAATGTCACTCTAAACAGAAGTACATATGCCCTAGGATATATTCTTGTATTTTTACGGAAGCATATATTTGTACAAAGAGGGAAATGGGGACGGAAAGAGACTTTGCTTCGGGTGATGGGCAGCGTGAAGATGTTTTTATTGAGTTGTACACTTGAAACCTGTGTGGTTCTGCGGACCAATGTCACCCCAGTAAATTCAATTTAAAAAAAAGAATGAGAAAATTATCCAGCTTTAAAAATCATTAGTTTTTGTAGTTAGATTGTATTATTTTTAGCAGCTAGAGTTACATAGAAAGGGTCAGTATTATAAACAGGAAAAATGTCACATATCATTAGTCACATTTATTAGACTGACATGTTATCAAATGCGCAGGTGGGAGCTGTTCTGGATCCCTCCGGCTTCCTTCAGTCTCTTGTTTTCTCAAGTTTCCGAGTTTCCGTTGTTCCTCTCTCCTCTCTGGCTTGGCAAGACCCCTGCCAGTGTGTGCTGGGCTATCTTTGTGAATGAACAAGCAGTTGGTAATTGGCAACAGTGGTGACCTGGATCCGGTTGTAAAATGGTGTGACCTCTACTGCTTTGGAAATACAGTTTGGCTAGAAGCCACACTGTAAACAGGTTTTTGTTTACTTGGAGTCCACAGTCCAACAGTTCTGAATACTCACTCTCCCGCGGAAAATCGTCACAGGATTCCTGAGGCGCTTCCTTGGAGCGTGCTGCCACCTGTTGGCCAGATAAGGCAGTGCAACCGCGGTGGATCCCATTGGAACCTGCCGTGTCATTTCATTCCCACTAGCACCTAACACTTTCTGAACACAGAATTCGGGTTTTCAACATCAAAAGGATTCACTAAATGTTTGAATTATAAAGAAAAATAGTTTTACAGACCAGACAACCAAATGGTATGGAGTTACATGAAGAAAAAGATGCTCTCAAGGTTCAATTTCTCTTATGCTTATTCATTCTTGTAAGTTTCTCATTGCTTTTTAAAAGTGATTGTACAGCTCTAACCGGTTCAGCTCAGTGGATAGAGCGTCGGCCTGCGGACTGAAAGGTCTCTGGTTTGATCCCGGTCAGGGGCATGTACCTTGGTTTCGGGCACATCCCCAGTGGGGGGCCTGCAGGAGGCAGCTCATTGGTGTTTCTAACAGTCTATCCCTCTCCCTTCCTCTCTGTAAAAAAATCAATAAAAAATATTTTTAAAGAAGTGACACTATAAATGGAAATTGAGCTTTGGCCTAAATGAAAAAGTTGGATATTTAAAATGTCATTAATTTATAAAATGTGTGCTATAACACATTTTTACTATTAATTATTTTGAGATACATATTTAAACGTTTTTATTGATTTTAGAGAGAAAGGCAGAGGGAGAGAGAGAGAGAAACATTGATGTGAAAGAGAAACATCGATTGGCTGCCTCATGTCCTGCACCGCCCCTCCCCATACAACTGGGGATGGAGCCTGAAAACCGGGCATGTGCCCTGACCAGGAATCGAACTGGCAACCTTGAGGGGCAGGGGATGATGCCCAATCAACTGAGCCACACTGGCCAGGGCGACTATTTAATTTGTTGAATGACAAAACCAAGGCACAGACTGATTGAATGTGCTCCAGTTCACACAGGGAGTGGCGGAGCCTGGATTTGGATTCACACGGGTTTTTTTTTTGCTGTTTGTTTGTGAGATAACTACAGATTCACAGGAAGCTGCAAAATTGTACAGAGGGCGAGAGAAGCATGAATGTGTACCCTTTACCCAGTGTTTCCAGTGGTTACATAAGGTGTAGCATCGCCATTGGGAAAACCGTTAAAGGGCTGCATCTTACGTAACCACAGTACAAATGAAAACTAGAACGCTGACATGGGTACAATGTATGTATGTGTGTAGCGAGATCTATGCCACCCTATACTGTGTAGATCCGTGTAACTACCACTGCAATTAAGATACAGGGCTGATCCTTCACTACACAGACCTCCCTCACACTATACCTTCATTCCCTTAATTTTTGCTAACGCCTGGCAACCATGAGTCTGTTCTCCGCATTCATAGCTTTGTCATTTTGAAAATGTTATCTACATGGAACAACACAGTGCGTGACCTTCTGAGAAGGCTTTTCTCACGCAGCATCATGGCCTGGAGGTAACATGCAGTTAGGCCAGGTTTTTACCCACTCTGCCAATCTCAATTTAGATTATTTTTGTTTAATGTAATTATTGATCACATTACTTAAATATTCCTTTTTATTTAATTTTCTGTTTCTCCATTTTGCCTTTCTGTGGGTTACTAAAACAGTTGTTAAAATTTTGTTCTAGCTTACCTGTGGTGGTTTGAGTGTGTGTCTTCACAGCGTTCTTTGTGGTTGCTCTAGGCATTATATTCTGTGTGCATAGCTTATCACAGTCTACTGGTTTGACATTTACTAGTTTGAATAACGTATATAAAACCTTACCTCCCTTCGGACCCCTTTACTCCCCCACCCTGATTTAGAATGTAACTGTCCTAAATATTTCCTCTATATACATTAAGAACCACATCAAGTAATATTATTATCATTTTTTTTTTGCTTCAACCATCAAAAACAACTTATTGTATTTACCTAAATTTATACCCTTTTTGCTCTTCCTAACATTTCTAGATTCCCTCGTTTATCATTTCCTTTCTGATTCAAGAATGTTTTAAGCCGTTCTTTCAGGACAGGGCTGCTGACAGATTCTCTTCTTCCTTTCATGTAAGAATGTCGGATTTCTCCCTCATTCTTGAAGGACATTACAATGGAGATAGAGCCTTCTTTTCTTTCAGCACTTGGAGACATCCAGAGTCTTCTTATGTGTGTTTCATGTATAATGTTCAGCGATTTTACCTGTCCGTACAGGAGGAATAGGGAGAAGTACGGTTATGCCATCTTGTCCTGCAACCAGAAACCATGGGCATTTCCTAATATTAATATTGTTTGTATTTAAATGTGAAAAATGGAGACTATAGTTTAATAACATATTGTTGATTTTTTTCAAGTATTTTAGAATTATCATCATCAGTATTAAAATCGTATGTCCTGCTGCCCGGGTGACTCAGTTGGTTGGAGTGACATCCCATACACCAAAGGTTGCGAGTTCAATTCCCAGTCAGAACACATACCTAAGTTTCAGGTTAAATCCTTGATTGGGGGAGTACAGGAGGCAACCAATTGATGTTTCTCTCTCTCTCTCCTGCTCGCTCTAAAAAACAATAAAAATATGTACTCAGGTGAGAATTAAAAGTGTGTGTGTGTGTGTGTGTATTTTAGAGGCACGGTGCACAAAATTTGTGCACTTGGGGAAAGGTCCCTCAGCCCGGCCTGTGCCCTCTCGCAGTCTGGGGCCCTTCGGGGGATGTCTACCTGCTGGCTTAGGCCCATTTCCTGGATGATTGGGCCTAAGCTGGCAGTCAGACATCCCTGTAGCAGCCCGGGAGCCCTCAGGGGATGTCCACTTGCCAGCGGGGAGCAGGCCTAAGCTGCAGTCAGACATCTTTAGCGCTGCTGTGGAGGTGGGAGAGGCTCCCACCACCACCACTGTACTGGCAGCATTCAACCTGGCTTGTGGCTGAGCAGAGCTCCCTCTGTGGTAGCTCACTGACCACCAGGGGGCAGCTCCTGCATTGAGGGTCTGCCCCCTGGTGGTCAGTGTGTATCATAGTGACTAGTAATTCCCAGTGGTTCTGCTGTTAGGGTCAATTTGCATATTACCCTTTTATTATATAGGATTATATAGGATTGAGGCTTGGTGTGTGGTGGGGGCCAGCTGGTTTGCCCTGAAGGGTGTCCTGGATCAGGGTAGAGTTCTCTCTGGGGTGCTGGGCCAGCCTGAGTGAGGGGCTGAGGGCCGTTTTCAAACTGGCCACATCCCCTTCAGGGTAGGGGTCCTTGCTGGAGTGCCTGGCCAGCTTGGGTGAGGGGCTGAGGTCTGTTTGCTGGCTGGCCACAGCCCCTTCATGGTGGGGGATTCTGCTGGGGTGCCTAGCCAGCCTGGGTGAGGAGCTGATGGCTGTTTTCAGGCTGGCCAAGCCCCCCAGTGGGGACCCTCACCCCATGAGGGTGTTGTCAGCCTGGGTGAGGAGCTGATGGATGTTTGCAGGCTGGCCATGGTCCCCAGTGACCCAAGTTCCCAGTGAGGCTGGTTTGAAACAGGTATTAGGGATTTATTTATCTTTTATAATTAAAACTTTATTGCCTTGAATGGAGGCCACAGCTGGCCAGGGCTGGCGGAAAGCTTGGCTTTCTCCATCGCCAGGGAAACCAAGCCTCCTGCTTGCTCCAGCTCCATGGTTGCTGGCCACCATCTTCGTTGGGTTAATTTGCATTTAGTCACTCTGATTGGCTGGTAGGTGTGGCTTGGGGTGTAGCAGAGTGACACCAATTTGCATGTTTCTCTTTTATTAGTGTGTGTGTGTATGTGTGTGTGTATACATACACACACACATACACACACACATATATCTACTCTAATAAAAGAGTAATATTGAAATAAACCATCTCTCCGGGATGCCTAAGCCATGCCCATCAGCCAAGCCACGCCCACCAGCCAATCAGAGCAACTGTATGGAAATTAACTCAGCCAAGATGGAGGCCAGCAGCCACGGAGGTGGGGCGGGCAGGGAGGGTGGTGGGCCATGGGATGGGTGGGGCGGGCTTGGCCAGCCTGCAAACTGTCATCAGCCCTTCACCCAGGCTGGCCAGGTACGCCAACAGGTGGACATCCCCTGAGGGCACAGGCCAGGCTTAGGAACCTCCCAATTGCACAAAAATTTGTGCACTCGGGGGGGAGGGGTTTTCCCCTCAGCCCTGTGCCCTCTCGCAGTCTGGGACCCCTCAGGGGATGTCCACCTGCTGCCATAGGCCCACTCTCGGGGGCATCGGGCCTAAGCTGGCAGTCAGACATTCCTCTGGCAGCCCAGGAGCCCTCAAGGGATGTCCACTTGCCAGCGGGGAGTAGGCCTAAGCTGTAGTCAGACATCCTTAGTGCTGCCGAGGAGGAAGAAGAGGTTCCCACCACCACCACTGTGCTGGCAGCTGTCAGCCTGGCTTGTGGCTGAGCAGAGCTCCCTCTGTGGGAGTACACTGACCACCAGGGGCAGCTCTTGCATTGATCATGTGCCCCCTGGTGGTCAGTGTGTGTCATAGTGACCAGTCATTCCCAGTGGTTCTGCTGTTAGGCTCAATTTGCATATTACCCTTTTATTATATAGGATGTTCTGAACTCATCAAATTATGATAAGAACAAAGCTTAAGATATTGGATGTAGCCCTACCTGGTCTGGGTCAATGGGTAGAGCACCAGCCTGCAGACTGAGGGATGCCAGGTTCCATTGCAATCAAGGGCACATACCTTGGTTGCAGCCTCCATCCCCAGCCCTGGTGGGGCATGTGCAGGAGGCAACACATTGAGGTGTCTCTTTCCCCTTCCACTCTCTCTAAAAATCAAGGGAGCCCTGACCAGTTTGGCTCAGTGGATAGAGCAATAGCCTGCGGACTCAAGGGTCCCAGGTTTGATTCCGGTCAAGGGCATGTACCTTGGTTTCAGGCACATTCCCAGTGGGGAGTGTGCAGGAGGCAGCTGATCGATGTCTCTCTCTCATCGATGTTTCTAACTCTCTATCTTCCCTTCCTCTCTGTACAAAAAATCAATAAAATATATTTTTAAAAAATCAATGGAAAAATATTCTTGGATGAGGATTAACAAAAAACAAAGATATTGGATGCAAAATCAAGATGCTTTTCTATGGAGTTTAAAATGATTTATTTACCAAAAGGAAAGGACAGAGTGCACATAAAACGCCAGCTGAATGTGCCCAGTGCTTGTCACCCCTTCTCTCATGGACTTGTGCTTCCTGGGAGCTTCGTGACATCGCCCTTCATGAAAGGAAAGGCCCTCAGACTCACCGAGCACATCTCTCCAGAACCACACCTGCAGGGTTTTAGTGAGACGCTCACTCGTGATGATTGGGGTTGTGTAACAGCTCCCTTTGTTACTGGCTAAGCTAGTGCCAGACCTCCCCCCACACCTGGCAAGGCCGCAGGCAGATAAAATGCATAGCTGTTTCTTAAAAAACAAAATAAAACACAAAAACATAGTGCAGTCCAAGCTGTTCTCTGTGAGTCTCAAGCATAGATTTAATCAAGTGCAGCCAAAATTGTCCCACCCAGGAGCTATTACCGCATTCCTCCCTTTTGAAAGCAGCTACAACTACGAAATTGTTGGCAGCCACAGTCAATCCTTTAGGAACAAAAAGTTCTTATGGCCTCCAGTTCTTAACTCCAGCTTCCTTTTCCTGTTTAATATGTTTGCAAAGTTATTTTGGGGTGTGTCGGGGGGAATGACTTAAATGTAAATCTTCAATTTAATGCAAAGTAAACTTCTACTAATGGAAAGGGTACTGCATGTGGGAGAAATAGTAACTGGAAAACTCTGGTTTGTAAAGGGATTAAAAAATGGACATTATTTTTTTTTTAGCTAGAAAAAGGTAACATAAACAAGCCCAAGAGGTAATATCAGTAATTTCAGATTGACATGAAAACCACCAGTTTTTATTTATTTAAATACTAGATGCCCAGTGCCCGACAATTGTGCACTGTGAGGGGGGCGTCCCTCAGCTTGGCCTGCACCCTCTTGCAGTCCGGGACTCCTCGGGGATGTCTGACTGCCGAGTTGGGCCTGCTCAGTCGAACATGCCCTGAGGGGTCCTTAGTGCTGCTGCAGGCAGGAGAGGCTCCCGCCACCTCTGCTGCAGTTGCCAGCTGTGAGCCTGACTTCTGGCTGAGCAGCGCTCCCTCTGTGGGAGTGCACCAACCACCAGAAGGCAGCTCCTGCGTTGACTGTCTGCCCCCTGGTGGTTAGTGCACGTCATAGTGACCAGTTGTTCCGCTGTTTGGTCAATTTGCATATTAGGGTTTTATTATATAGGACTAGGGGCCCAGCGCATGAAATCATGCACCTTGAAGGGAACTGTGGGCTGCGAGGCTGCAGTGGGCACAGGGGCAGGTCTTGGCCTATCCTCCGTGCCCCCACCCAGCCCCTCCCACTGCAGCTCCTGGTCCCCTCTCTGCCTGCAGCCCCGTTCCCACTGCCGCCACTCCCACATGCTGACAGTGCCAGCCCTGCTCCCATCATGGAGTGATTGGAGCCAGTGCCATCAGTGGGTGCAAGTGGTGGCTGTTGCCCCAATCACCCCTCAGGAACAGGGGGAGTTGGAGAAGCCCTTAGGGGCAATTGGGGCTGGAAGCTGCCTCTTGCACCCACTGATGGCGCTGAGTGATTGGGACTGATTGAGTGCTGGCAGCGGGTGTGAGCGGTGGCTACAGGGGCAAGTGGGGCCATTGCCAGCATTGGGTGTGAGAGGCAGCTGCCAGCCCTGCTCACCCCTTAGGAGCAGGGGGAGGTGGAGAAGCCCTGAGGGGCAATTGGGGCTGGCAGCCTCTACTCACAGCTGCTGATGGTGCCAGGTGCTGGCAGCAGGTGCAAGCAGGCTTGGCACCTGCAGCAGGTGTGAGTGCCAGGCAAGACTGCAGTGCATGGGAGCAAAGAATTTTCAGTGACCACCAGAGATTTTCCCCGATGATAGTGATCACAGTCCCACCTTGGTCTGGCACTCCTGCTCACCTGTTCTACCATCCTGCTGTGGCTGATGCCCGCCATGTCCTGCGCTCTGCCACCTGCTGCTGATGCCCACCATGTTTCGTGTGCACCCCCTGGTGGTCAGCACATGTCATAACGACTGGTTGTTCAGTTCTGCTGTTCGGTCTATTTGCATATTAGGGATTTTATATATATAGATGTTTTTGAGCTGCAGTTCCTTGCTAAACTCAAAGCTGGGCTGAGCCCTAATTCCCTGTCCACACACCTGTTTCTTCACCTTGTTTTTAGAGATGTTTATACAAAAAAGGAATTACTTAAAGGTGTATATGTTCTACTAGGCTTTGTCTTCTACCTAAGGCCCTGTCTGGGGTCTTTGCTATGCATGCCAGCCACTTGCAGTGTAATTTGCAGACACTTTGATCTGGACAGCCTGTTCGCACTAGGAATGCCTGGAGGGCTGAGCTGGAGTGGAAAAGGGTGCGTTCTTGTCCTAAGCAAAACAGAAATATAAGAAACAGGCTCTGGCTCCTTCCTCTTTCCCTTTACTGAGTTGATCTTTGCACCCCCAAAGCTCTGTCCTGAGGCCTGATCCTACTCTCACGTGGCTGTCAACACATTTTCACTTGGGTATCTAATCTAATAAAATAGTAATATGCAAATTGACCATCACTCCAAGACACTTAAGCCACGCCCACCAGCCAAGCCATGCCCACCAGCCAATCAGAGTTGCCGCATGCAAATTAACCCAGCCAAGATGGGAGGCCAGTAGCCATGGAGCTAGAGTAAATAGGAGGCTTCTGTTGCAACTGCCTGACTAGGCTGATGGGCCTCTACTCAAGCAACAATGTTTCAATTATAGAAGCCATGGAGCTGAAGCAAACAGGAGGCTTTGGTTGCCTGCCTAGGGCTTCGCTCAACATAACAAAGTTTCAATTATAGAAGATAAATAAACCCCAGAAACCTGATTCCAGGCAGCCTCGCTGAAATGTTGGGTTAATGGGAACTGTGGGCAGCCTGAAAACGGCCCTCAGCCCCTCACCCAGGATGGCCACACCCCCATGGGGTAAGGGTCCCCACTGCAGGGGCTTGGCTAGCCTGCAAACAGCCATCAGCCCCTCACCAGGTTGACCAGGCACACCAGCAGGTGGACATTCCCCGAGGGGTCCCAGACTGTGAGAGGGCACAGGCCGGGCTGAGGGACCCCCCCCCCACCTGAGTGCACAAATTTTTGTGCATCAGGCCCCTAGTATAGATACATAAAATGACTGCAGTAAGATTTGCTTCCTGCTACTTATTTCAAATATATTTTTATAATTACAGAGGAAGGGAGAGGGAGAGAGAGAAACATCAGCGATACACACCCCTTACTGGGGATTGAGCCCGAAACCTGGGCTTGTGTCCTTGACTAGAATCAAACCCGGGACCCTTCAGTCTGCAGGCCAATACTCTATCCACTGGGCCAAACCAGTTAGGGCTAGGGCTGCTTTTTAAATGGGATCTTTAGAAGCTAGAAGAGTGCTTTTCCTTCCTCAATCTGCCTGTTTGAGGCTGGAAGTAAAGAGTTAACATTGGTCTTGAAGGAGTGTGGACCCCTGGTCTGTGCTTGCCTGACAAAACACTAGCTTCTCATGAATGTAGAAGCCACTCGTGGAGGAGAGGGGCTATACCCTGAACGGATACTGGAGTCTAGCCATCCAGGGCTCCCAGGGGGCCAGCTGAAGCCAGAGACCTCGCTGGGTTGGGCCATCCATCCAAATTGAAGTGTCTGCTCATTAAGTTGCAAGTGGCCATCTGCTTGCTCACTCACGTGCTGCTGTTTTCCTTGGGGTTGGTTGTCAGGGTCTGGTCTGGCCTCTCTTACTAATTAGCCTAAGCTCAAGCCTGCCATGAACCACGGGTTCATTTTATCCTGATGGCGTGTGGGATTATTTACTCTCCCATCTGGATAAACCATGTAAGGGGAAAAAATTGTTGTTCTAAAGCTGATAAAAAGCTTATCTAGCATCTGAGTTGGTGCTTGGCTTTTGCTGAGTACATTTGAATGCTCCCAAATGATTTGGTCTATTTTGTTTCTTTTCTTAGCTTGGCCGGGAAGGCAGCAGTGCTTACATTTACTGTGGGTTTTGTGGTTTTTTGTTGTTGTTTTTTTTTTTTTTTGAGTCAGAAAGAATATTCTTCGTTGTTCTTTCTTTATGAAAATATACATATACATTGTAAAGGATCTGGTTCTATACTATGGAAGTGCCAGATAGCCAGCACTAATAACGAGGTATGCATCCTTTGGCTATGTTTGCACAGATGCACATGTGTGGAATGGACTGAAGGTCTAAATGCAGCAAATAAAGCTAGAGGAGAACAGTATTATGAGGCTGGGATGTGGGGGTGGCAGGGAGCTTCTTAGGCAACATGGAAAACCCAGGAGCTTAGAGTTAGATTTGAGCTACATTGAACACCTAAACTCTCTGAAGATGAGAACCAGTTTGAGAAATTTTATTTTTATTTTTATTTTTTAATTTATCTTTATTGTTCAGATTATTACAATTGTTCCTCTTTTTCCCCCCATTTCTCCCCTCCTCCCCTCCCCATCCCAACTTCTGTCCCTGCCCCCC
>PVJC01040829.1:0-15634 GCA_004026665.1 Murina feae | reverse complement strand
CAGAGGAGGGCATTTTGAGGGGACCCAGGCCTGCAGGAGAGGGCAGTTGGGAGGGACCCAGGCCTGCAGGGGGAGGGCAGTTAGGGGCAATCAGGCTGGCACAGGAGCAGTTAGGTATCGATTAGTCTGGCACGGGAGTTGTCAGGGGCAATCGGCAGGCGAGAGGTCAGGATCCAGCAATCCTGGATTGTGAAAGGGCTGTTCGACTGCCTGTTTAGGCCCGATCCACCTGGTGGGGTCTCAGATTGGAAAGGGTGCAGGTTGGGCTGAGGGACATGACCCCCACCCCCCACTCCCAATCCATGCACTAATTTCGTGCCCTGGGCCTCTAGTTGGTTAATAAAATTATATAGGTTTCAAGTGTACAATTCTATAATACATCATCTGTATATTGCTTTGTGTGTTCACCACCTAGTCAATTATCCTTCCATCACCATATATTTGACCCCTTTTACTGTCTTCTACCTCCTCTCTACCCCTCTACTTTTTGGCAACCACCATACTGTTGTCTGTGTCTATGAGTTCTTATTTGTTTACCTGTTTGTTTGTTTCTTTCAGTTTTATGTCCCACATATGAGTGAAATCATATAGTTCTTGACCTTTTCTGCTTAACTCATTTTGCTTAAAATGTGGGACATACTATAATATGCAATGTAATACTACTCAATCATAAGAAAAGATGAAATATTGCCATTTGCAACAACATGTATGGGTCATGAGAATATGGTGTGCTTATTTTTATTATTCAATTTCATGGCTCTATTCTTATGTTCTTAAACATCTTTTCTTTATTATTTTTTCATCTTACTATTTATTTGTATTATCTTGTTATAGTATGAATCCTTCCAAATCACCTTTGATCTTATCTGGAACAATAGTGAGACAAAAAATATTTTAAAGAAAGGAAACCTCGATTCCTTTTGCATTAGAAATAGTGCATATTAATTGCTTTAAACTTTCTTCAAGAGTCTTCTATATCTGCTTTTATATCCACCGACTATTTCTGTACTTTTTGGAAATAATCATTCAACAGGTACTGAAGGAGCTACAACCATAAGCAATTTTGTTAGATGATGAGTGGAAAGAGTGGGATTCAGAAGCATGGAGTATATTCCCTATCCTGCAAGATTATACTTTAAGTGTCAAGTTGACCACTCATAAAATAATTAGAAAATATAGCAGAGTAAATGATTTATTATTAAGTTATATGAAATGTAAGAAGATGAGTGCACTATGGGCTGGACCTGTTTGGAAAACATTGGGTGGTCTTTGCTCAATTGACAAGTTTTGTTTAAGCAGTGTTCCCAATGGGTTAAATATGTCTCACTGGAAGCATGCAATGTTATTTTTGGTAATACAAAGAATAACTTTTTAAACATTTTCAAGTTATATATTTGTTTAAGATTTTCATGTGTAGCACAATTAGCACTCATATTTTTTTATTTCATGGAAATTATTAATTAGGATAAGGCTAAAGTAGGTAGTTAAGATGCAAAAAGTGTGATTTAACAAACATAAACAAATAAAAAACTATGAAACAACATCTGAATATCTGAAATTTGATATATACCAGTTAAAGAAAGCAGAGAAGCAATATAGACAGCAAAAACTATGGAACAACATCTGAATATCTGAAATTAGATATATACCAGTTAAAGAAAGCAGAGAAGGCAATGCTTTTTAGAAGAGAGAAGGAATATTCCCAAGGATATGAATGAAGAGTAACATATACCATTTGTGAGATAGTGAGGGAAAACTTTTGACTAAAGCACAAAGCATGCTAAGGAATGACAAAAAAAGCTTGGAGGATGGAACCATACAAAGAAGATCTTAGCTTACAGAACCCATAGGATACAGAAAGTTTTTGAAGGGTTTTAAACATATATTAGGAAGGGAGGTTAAAAAAACTCATAGTACTTTCTATGTACTGATCATTAGTCTAGGAAATTTATACACATCACTCTATTTAACTCTCAGAATTATTCTATGGAGTAGAGGCCAATATTGTGTTATATTTTACCCATGAGTGAATCAAAGCACAGAGAGGTTAATTACCTTCTGTAAGATCATACAAGTAAGTGGGAGAGGCAAGATTCATATTAACTTTGTCTCCAGAGCCCAGTCTTTTTTTCTACCTGTGCCTGAAAAATTGCTGAGACACAGGTGAACAAAATAAATTAGAAGAGCAGCAAAACAGGAGGTGGAGGGCCCTATTGGAAAATACATCAATAATTTAAATTTAAGGTGATAAGAGCATGGATGAGGGTAGTGACAGTAAAAATGAAGATAGAAGGTAATTTCAATTTAATTATTTTTCTCAAAAGAGCACTTGAAATTGTAATAACTAAAATGAAGAAGGAAATGAATCTTTGGGCATAGGAACAAATCAGTCTTCAAGTGGGTTAATTTTTGCATATTTCTTCATTAAAACTTTTTTGAGTCATACACTGAACTATCTTCTTTCAATGAAAAAAATAGCTTATTGCTAGAAGAGGGGTTCATTTTTATGAACCCCAGAGGTTTGTTTTGAAGACTACTATCAGCACAGGGCAAATTTTTAAGCTACTCTGTGAGGAACCTGAAGTCCTGAAAAGGGAAATGGTTTATGGTTTTCTCTCACAGGATGTGAATTTCTAAATATGTATTGCAGAGAATTTCCATACAAAGAGGTTTCCTTCAGCTGAACAACTGGGTGGTTGTGTATACATACTGTGAATTAACATGAATTCCCCCCAATGCTTGGTGATTTGTTTGATTGTGTCACAGTATGTAGCTAGTTAACAAAAGAAGGGAGCAAATGGAATCAGACATTAAACTTGATTAACTAGGAAGGGGCAGCTTCCAGACACTAGTAACATTCCTCCACACCCTGCCTCCCCTCCCCCACATCTGCCCCCCTTAGGGAAGGAGGACCGGCTTTTCAATCTCCCCAGGACACAATTGGCTTCTTCCAATTAATTTACAGGGAGAGGAATAATACAGTAAGGGGGAAATTTTTTTCCTGAGGACATGTGCAATAGAAGTCAAAATGGAGCATGGGGAGATTCTTCTACTGAATCATATGGAGTAAGAGCCAAAATGGCAACCAACCATGAAGCTAAGGAGTCTAGCCTAGGAAAAAGACCAAATAGGATAAGGATATGAAACCACAGAAGATGCAGGAAAGGGATTAGATAGGGGCAGGCAACAGCAAAAGCCCACAAAGAAATGGAAAGAAGATTGGTTAGTTTGAAAGAAAGCCAAACCAAAGGAGATTAATCAAAACCTAAAAAAGGCCTGGGGCTCATTCCTTTACATGCTCTCTCCCAAGCAGCCATGTGGGTCTGGTAGCTGTGTGGGCCAAAGAGGGGCTCAAGCTCAGAGTCAAGCACGGACCCAAGCATGGTACCCCTTGCAGCTCAGGAGCCATTAAGCCTTGGCAGTGAATGTCCACATAGGGAAATGAGACACAGAGAAGTCTGCATCTCTGGGTCTTGGCCCTCTTGCGCCTTATGGATGTGGGTGCAAGTCGTTATCTCCGAAGGCTGGACTACTAACGCAGCAAGAGAGAATTGAGCCACCTGGTTGTGTAGATAAGACATCAAGCACCTAGAGGTAGTTCTTTTTTTTTTGCTCTAATAAATTTTGCCACTGTTGCTCACATTATCCTATGCTTGAGCAAGAGGAAAGGGATGAGGGAAAGGTATATCTTGTCTCAGTTTATTTCTGGCTTCTTACTATGCAGATTACTAACTTCATACATGTCACTAGGACTAATAGGGAAAATGGTATAATAGGAGAAGACTATATTTGTGCCCCACTTTCCTTTGCTTGCTTTTTTTGTTCAGCTTTCTCTCCAAGGGATATGGTGCTTTCCCAGACCTTTTGGGTTTCTGTTGTCACAAAAGAATGTGACCTGGATAAATTCTTAACACTAAAACAGGAAGAACTTTTAGGAACTGAGCACTGCAAACGCAAGAAAATTGATTCTAAATGTCTGTAACAAGCAGCAAAATATTCTTTAAATCAGCATTCCACAAATTAACTATTAATCACATTCCTCAAATAAACAGTTATCAAGATTTTTTGTCTCATATTCCTTTACACTCTTAAAAATTATTTAGAATCCCAAGGGCTTCCATTTATATGAGTTGTATCCATCAATATTTACCACATTAGACATTAAAAATTGATGTTAAAATGTTAATTTATTAATCCACTAAATTTAAATGATAATGAATCCAATATATGTTAATAAAAATAATAGATGTAATTAACTTACAAAATATGAGAAGAATGACACTATTTTACTTTTTAAAAAAATATATTTTTTATTGATTTCAGAAAGGAAGGGAGAGAGAAGGAGAGGGAGAGGGAGAAACAAAAAGGGTGACAGAGAATCCTTGATCAGCTATCTCTTGCATGTCTCCTACTTGGGACCAAGCCTGCAACCTGGGCATGTGCCCTGATGGGGAATTGAATACTGACCTCCTGTTTCATGGATCTGTGCTCAACCACTGAGTCACACTGGCTGGTCATTGTTTTATATTTTTGCATACATCTTAAATGTCCTGCTTGATGGATGATATTTGGATGCTCCTATCTGTTGTTTTTTTTTTTTTTTTTCATTCAATCTGTTGTGCTATATTGTTTTAGTTGTAATGTAGGAGAAAAATATATAGGTCACATAGATATATAGATGAAAAAAGGAAGAGCATTTTAATAATATTTTTTGTGTAAATATACATATTTTTCTTTGATACAACACTAAAACTAGAGAATTAGTATTTTTTTAAATTTAAAGGTAACTACAATGTGAATTCTGAAAGCACATCAAGAAACTTTTTAGAAGAAACCAAGATGGAGGCATAGGTGAACACCAGAACTGCAGCCATGCACAACCATTTCAAAACCACAACAAAAAGAAAAAATGAACACCACCCAGACCCACAGGAAGGCTGGCTGAGTGGAAATTCTACAACTAGAAAGAGACTGAGACTCAGAGGAGGTGCAGAAATAAAGTGTAGAGGTATGGAGGCGTGCGCGGTGAAGGGACTTGCGGAAAGGGCTGGCAGCATTTCGAACCAGAGGGAGGCACAAGCTCCTGATGGATCTGAACTCCAGTTCCAGGCGAGTTACTGGGGACTCAGAACCATATGGGGAGGAGCTGGATTGTCTGGCACCGTCTGGCACTGGGAGGAACTCCAGAGCAGCTTGAGACCCAGTGCCTCTTAGAGCAGGGCTGGGAATCAGCCATAGCTGGTTGTTCTGCCCTGTAGACTCCTGTAGACTCTGCCCCACCCAAGCTGTGCACAAAGGCTTTTACATATAAAAGGCTGAGTAGCCTCAAGCAAAGGCTAAAATAGCAACTCCTTGGAGATACAAGTGCCAGCGTACCCAGTGGTCAGAGCGGTACCATCCTAAATACAACTCCTCAGATTCATAAGGGACACACTCAGGGGGCAGATTCAGTGAGCACCAAAGCCCCACTGAAACAATTCTTGCTCCATAAAGGTGTCTCCAGCACAGAAGTTCTCCCACTGTAGACACAGCTGATTCTCATAACCAAGTGGCTTGGAGGTCAATTCCTCTCAATGATCACCTAACACAGAAAGCCACTCTATCAACGCAGGGAAGCAGCCAAAATGCAGAGACAAAGAAACAGATCACAAATGACAGAAAAGGAGGAAAACAAATGACAGGATATAGAGTTCAAAACCACAGTTATAAGGTTTTTCAAAAATTTTCTAGAAACTGCTGATAAACTAGTGAGACCTTCAATAAATCTAAGCATACACAAACTAAAATAAAGAATATTATACAGAGATCCAACAACAGACTAGAAGAATGCAAGAATCAAGTCAAAGAATTTAAATATGAAGAAGCAAAAAATACCCAAATGGATAAGAAAAAAAAATGAAGACAGTGTCAGGAGCCTCTGGGACAACTTCAAGCATACCAACATCAGAATTATAGGGGTGCCAGAAGAAGAGAGAGAGCAAGATATTGAAAACCTATTTGAAGAAATAATGACAGAAAACTTCCCCTACCTGGTAAAAGAAGTGGACTTACAAGTCCAGGAAGTGCAGAGAATCCCAAACAAAATGAATCCAAAGAGGACCACACCAAGACACATCATAATTAAAATGCCAAGAACAAAAGAAAAGGAGGAATCTTAAAAGCTGCAAGAGAAAAGCAGTCAGTTACCTACAAGGGGGCACCCATACGACTGTCAGCTGATTTCTCAACAGAAACTTTGCAGGCCAGAAGGGAGTGGCAAGAAATATTCAAAGTGATGAATAGCAAGAACCTACAACCAAGATTACTTTACCCAGCAAAGCTATCATTCAGAATTGAGGGTCAGATAAAGAGTTTCACAGACAAAAAAAAAAAAGCTAAAAGAGTTCATCACCAGAATTATATGAAATGCTTAAAGGTATCCTTTGAGAAGAGGAAGAAGAAAAAGTAAAGATAAAAATTATGAACAACAAATACATGTCTATCAACAAGTAAACCTAAAAATCAAGTGAATAAAAAAATCTGATGAACAGAATAAACTGGTGAATAGAATAGAATCAGAGGCATAGAAAGGGAGTGGACTGACAATTTTCAGGGGGAAAAGTGTGTTGGGGGTGCAGGAAGAGATTAGACAATAATCGTACACCTATGGAGGAGGACAGTGGGGGGGAGGTAAGGGCAGAGGGTGGGGTGGGAACTGGGAGGAGGGAAGCTATGGGGGAGAAAAGAGGAACAACTGTAATAATCTGAACAATAAAGATTTTTTTTAAAGAAACTTTTTATATTCTATTTCACTAAAATTAATTGATCTGTCCTGTACTTTAAGTGGATCTTTTAACTATGCATTATTTGCAACAACACTTATTAGACTTTTGGAAAATATTGTTTAACTGAGTTGTGCCCCTGTTGATACAATTTACTACATAGATAGAATAAAAAATGCATCACATTTGTTATTATAACCACTTGTTTCAGTAGAGAAGTCCACAAGAAATAGGAAGCTGTCAAGCACATGGTGATGTGCGAAAGTTGTCCAAAGTTCTAATTTTAACTTGAAAACCCAAATTTTAACATTGGCGACAAATACTTGTTAGTTGTTTTTCTTAAAGTGACAGGTACACTTCACTCATTTTCAAGAAATGTCTACCAAATACCCAAATCTGAATAAACATAATATTTTTACATTCAGTATTATTTGGTATTAGATTCAGGTGCACAGCATAGCTCTTAGAACATACTTTATAAAGTGTTCTATCTAATATTTCCAGTATCCACCTGGCACCAATCATAAGTATTAAAATATAATTGATTCTATTAGATTGTTAAATGATTTCTCAATAGAAACATATCAGGCCAGAAGGTAATGGATGGAAGTATACAAAGTGATCCAAAACAAGGGACTGAATCCAAGAATACTCTTTCCAGGAAGGCTATCATTCAAAATTGAAGAGGATGATAAAAGGCTTCCTGGTAAGTAAATTGTGAGATTTAAAAACAAACTAAAAAAAGTACAGTACTTTGTGAGAAACAAAAGGCAGAAGTTGAACAATACAAGGGAGCTGAGAATCCCAACACCCTGAGGTTCCGGGCTGCCCTTCCTCACCTCTCACTACCCAGACTGAGTTATCTCTGACCACACATTTACAACATAAGAGGGAAGCTCAACCAAAAGTCCAAGCTACGATTGACTGTTGTCTCAAAATCTCTGGTGGGGATTCAGTTAACTTGGATCACAGGAAGGGGACAGATATACCCCTCAGTGCTTTTCAAGAGAGTGAGATCCTGAACCAATAGGCTTTGAACCATGACTATTTTTAGCAGTGAGTCATCCCAACACCGTGTTAGAGGAGAGCTCTACAGATACCCTGGGCCACCAGAAAAATGAACAAGTGGGTTCTAAAGCAAATTAAGCATGAAACATTGCTGGAGGCAAAAATGACAAAATTGAAGGTATCTTATCTCAAGCACATCATTAGAAGGCAGGGTTCCTGGAAAAGACAATGATGCTGAGAAAAATCGAAGGCCAAAGGAAGAAAGGAAGACCAGATATGAGATGGATTGACTCCATAAAAGAAATTGTAGGCATTAGTCTGCAGGAGCTGAGCAGGGCTATTAAGGACAGGCCATGTGGCCATGATTCACAGAGTAACCAAGAATCAGAGCTGACTCACTGGCATGCAACACAAGCACATTCCAACATAGCAAAACCATGAAACTTTATATATCACAAGTGATTTTCATCTCTGATAACTAAAAATTTAAATGCATTTACTGTCAGGAGAGGGTGGGCATGAAACTATTTAAAGGTTATTTGAAACACAATAAAGAGTTTACATGTGATAGTGTACAAAGAACAATAAATAAATAAATAAATAAATAAATAAATAAATAAATAAATAAATAAATTGAAGGGGAAATCAGGACATTCACAGACAAAAATGGCTATCACTATCAAGCTAGCAATGCAAGAAATGCTATAGGAACTATTGTTAAAAGAAGAAATAAGAAAGGAAGAAGAAATGCAGGCATAAAGAAGAGAAATGACTACAAACAAGTACCTATCAATAATAACCTTAAATGCAAATGGATTAAATGCTCCAATCAAAAGACATAGGGTGGCTGAATGGATAAGAAAACATGACCCATATATATGTTATCTATAAGAGACTCACCTCAGAACAAGGGACTCATGAACTGAAAGTAAAGGGATGGAAAATATTTTTCAGGCAAAATTTTTATGGAAATGGAAAAATAAAAAGTTATGTAGAAATACTTATTTCTGACAAAATAGACCTAAAAGTGAAGGCCATAACAAGAGACAGAGAAAGCCACTTCATAATACTAAAGGGATTGATACAAGAGGATATAACTCTGGTAAACATATAAGCACCCAATGTAGGAGCACCCAAATACATTAAAACAAACAAACAAACAAAAAATCTTCTGGAATATATCAAGGGAGAGATCAACAGAAATGCAATCATAGTAGGGGATTTTAATACCCCATTGACATCACTGGATAATTCCTCTAGACAAAAAATCAGCAAAAACATAACAATACTAAATGACTCACTAGATCAGATGGACATAATCAACATCTACAGAATATTTCACCCCAAAGCTACAGAATATACATTCTTCTCAAGAACACATGGGACATTTTCAAAGATAGACCATATAGTAGGACACACGCCAAGTTGTTTTTTTAATTCAGTAAGTTTGAAATCATATTAAGCATCCTTTCAGATCACAATAGCATAATATTAGAAATAAACAGCAATAAAAACAATGAAAACAATAAAACATTTGGAGGCTAAATAACATGTTATTATATAATTATTTGGTTATTAAAGATATCAAAGAAGAAATAAAAATGATCCTGGAAACAAATGACAACACAAATGAAAACACAACAATTCAAAATCTATGGGACACAGCGAAAGCAGTCCTAAGAGGGAAGTTCATAGTATTACAGGCTTACTTCAAAAAATAAGAAAAACTGATAATTAAATTATCTAACTCTACAACTTAAAGAATTAGAAAGAGAGCAACAAAAAAAGCCCAGAGTGAACAGAAGGAAGGAAATAATAAAGATCAGAACAGAAATAAATGGCATAGGGACAACAAATAATACAAAAGATCAATAAACCCAAGAGCTGGTTCTTTGAAAGGATAAACAAGATTGATGAACCTTTAGCCAGGCTCACCAAGAAACAGAGAGGAACCAAATAAACAAAATCAGAAATGACAGAAGTGAAATAACAAGAGAACTCACAGAAATACAAAGATTGTTTAAAAAAATACTATGAACGGCTCTATTCCAACAAACAGATCAACCTAGAAGAAATAGACATATTCCTAGAAAAATATGACCTTCCAAAACCCAATCAGGAAAATGAAAAAAAAAACTGAATAGGCTTATAACTGTGGAGGAAAGTGAAGCAGTAATCAAAAAACTTCCAGCAAATAGAAGCCCTGGGCCAGATGGTTTCACAGGGGAGTTTTGCCAAATATTCAAAGAATTAAAACTCATCCTCCTCAGGCTATTCCAAAAATTTCAAGAGTAAGTAATACTTCTAAGCTCTTTCTATGAAACCAGAATTATCCTAATCCCCAAACCAGATAAACACACTATAAAGAAAGAGTATTACAGGACAATATCCCTGATGAACATAGATGCTAAAGCCATCAACAAAATTCTATCAAATCAGATCCAGCATTATGTTATAAAGATTATACACCATGACCAAGTGGGATTTATTCTGAGGATGCAAGGATGGTACAATATCTGCAAATCAATAAACATGATACACCACATAAACAAATTGAGAGATTAAAATCACATATTCATATCACTTGATGGATAGAAGGCATTTGACAAAATCTAACACCATTTCTTGATAAAAACTCTCAACAAAGTGGAAATAGAGGAATCATACATTAATACAATAAAAGCCTTATATGACAAATCTACAGCCACCATCATACTCAATGGGCAAAAACTAAAACCATTTCCCCTAAGAAAAGGAACAAGATAGGAATGCCCATTCTCACTACTCTTGTTCAACATACTACTGGAAGTGCTAGCCATAGCAATCAGAGAAGAAAAAAAAATAAAAAGTATCCAAATTGGGAAAAGAAGAAATAAAGCTGTCATTATTTGCAGATTACATGATATTGTTTATAGAAAACCCTAAAGACTCCATTAAAAAACTACTGGACTTAATAAATTCTGCAATGTAGCAGAATACAGAATTAGCATCTAGAAATTTATTGTTTTTATACACTAATAATGAACTCACAGAAAGAGAAACAAAACAAAAAAACGTGCCATTTGTCATTGCACTGAAAAAAAATTAAGATACCTAAGAATAAACTTAACTAAGGAGGTAAAAGACTTGTACTAGGAAAACTACAGGACATTGAAAAAAGAGATTGAGGAAGACATAAACAGATGGAAGAACATACCATGTTCATGAATTGGTAGAATCAACATCATTAAAATGTTCATACTACTGAAAGCAATCCATAGATTCAATGAAATACCTATTAAAATATCAATGGCATATTTCACAAACCTAGAACAATCACTACAAAAATTCATATGGAATGAAAATAGACCCCAAGTAGCTGCTGCAATCTTCACAAAGAACAAAGTTGGAGGGGTCACAGAACAAATACTGCTAAGGGAAATGTCAGAAATTTTACTGCATAGGTTTCCATCTAGAAGTTTTATGGTTTTGACTCTTACACTTAAGTATATAAAATTCATTTTACTTTTTTTGTGCATGATGTAAGAATGTAGTCTAGGTCACTTTTTGCATGTATGTTTCTAATTTCCCCAGCACCATTTATTGAGGAGGTTGTCTTTGGTCCATTGTATGTTCTTGCCTTCATGGTCAAATATTAATTGACTATGTAGTTATGGGTTCATTTCTGAGCTCTCTACTCTGTTCCATTGAACTATATGTTTGTTTTAATGTCAGCACTCTGCTGTTTTTATTACTATGGCCTTGTAGTATAGTTTGATATCAGGTAGTGTGACACTTCCAACCTAGTTCTTTTTTTAGAGATTGCTCTGCTATTTTGTGTCTTTCGTGATTCCTTATAAATGTATGGATTATTTGTTCTAATTCTATGAAGTACATCATTGGTATATTTATAGGTATGGGGATAAATCTATAGATTGCTTTGAGTAGTAGGAATATTTTAACAATGTTAATTCTTCCTATCTATGAGCACAGTATATGTTGCTATTTATTTGTACCATCTTCAAATTCTTTCTTTGGTATCTTATAATATTCCAAGTAGAGGTCTTTTACCACCTTGGTTAAATTTATTCCTGGTATTTTGATGTAATTATAAATGGGATTGTTTTCTTAGTTCCCTTTCTGTTAGATCATAATTGGTGTATAAAAATGTCACTGATTTCTGGGTATTTATTTTGGATCCTGATACTTCATTGAATTTATCAGTTTTAGTTGTTGTTTTGTTTTGTTTTCTTGTTTTGCAGAGTCTTTAGGGTATTATGTCACCTCCAAATAATGACAATTTTAATAATGCCTTTCAAATTTGGGTGTCTTTTATTTCTTCTTCTTGTTTGAGTGCTCTGGCTTGGACTTTCAGTACTATGTTAAATACCAGTAAGTATAGTGAAAGTGGACATCCCTGTCTTGTTCCTGATATTTAAGGAAATGCTTTTAGTTTTTTCCCATTGACTATAATGTTGTGGGTTTATCACATTTGACTTTATATGTTGAGGTATGGTCCCTAAAAGTTTCACAATTTCACAAACACTGAACAAGGAGCATCTGGCTTCAATGTGTCCTGTGCTACTTGCCACTTGGTCCTGATCCTGGAACTAGTAGCAGCAGACCATGGTTCACAGCTTGGCCTCTCCCAGGCACATCCAAGCCCAGTGCAAGTAGCATCCATTTGCAAATTGCTTTGTAGCTCATTCCTGGTGGCTCTATGAATAGCATAGGTGGCAGTTGATCTTGGCCGGCATCTCCCTGGAGACCCCAGAGTCAGTACACCCAGTAATCAGATTCAGACAATGCCAGAGCATTACCACCAAACACCACCATGAGTGACACACTAAAGGAACAGACTCAGCAGGCACCAAAATGTACTGAAGTAAGTCCAGCTCCATAGGGTAGGCCTCTGCACCACAACTGCTTAACTGTAGTCACAGCCAGTCCTTGTAGCCAACCAGCCTGGGGATATTTCTTTCTCATTGATGTGCCAACATTAATCAAAGCTCAATTAAAACATTAGGGTGAACAAAACCTACACAGAGGGTGCACCTAGAGTACCCAACTTTACTCACCAGGGAGACTGTGCCACTGGGCCACAAAGGACACTTACTACCTAAGGCCATTCTTCTAAGACTTGCAGATGTACCATCTCTACCTAATACATAGAACAAACCCAGAGAAGCAGTCAAAATAAGGGTATAGAGAAACATGTCCCAAATGAAAGAACAGAACTCCAGAAAAAGAAACACTAAATAAAATGGAGACAAGCAATCTACTAGATGCAGAGTTCAAAACACTGGTTATGGGTATGTCCAATGAACTTAAGGGATGAATAGATGTATTTAGTGAGAACTTCCTTCAACAAAGAGATGGAAAACATAAAAAAGACACCATAACAAATAAACAGTCATAAATTAGGAATAACTGAAATTAAGAATGAATTATAAGGAGTCAACAGTGAAGCAGGTGAAGCAGAGGATCAATTCAGAGACTGGAAATATAAGGAAGCATTAAACACCCAATCAGAACAGCAAAAATAATAATTTAAAGAATGAGGTTAGTTTAAAGGACCGCTGGGACAAATCAAGCATAACAACGTTCATATCATGAGGGTACCAGAAGGAGAAGAGATAGAGCAATAAGTTGAAAACATATCTGAAACAATAATGATGGAAAAATCTCCCTATCTGGCAAAGAAAATAGGCATACAAATTCACAAAGAACAAAGTCTCAAAAAAGATGAACCCAAAGAGGCCCACACCAAGTCACATTGTAATTTAAATGACTCACAGTAAAGAGAAAGAGAGAATCTTAAAACCAGCAAGAGAAAAAGCAGTTAATTATATACAAAGGAATGTCCACATGACTATCAGATTATTTATCAGCAGAAGCCTTGCAGGCCAAAAGGGAGTGGCAAGAAATATTCAAAGTGATGAAAAGCCAGGATCTATAACCAACATTGTTCTACACAAAGTTATAATTTAGAATTGGAAGATATATAAAAAGCACCCCAGACAAGAAAAAAATAAAGGAATTCACCACAAAACAAGTATTAAAAGGAATGTTAAAAGTTCTTCTTTAAGAAAATGAGGAACATAAATATAAAATAATAAAATGGCAAAAAATACATATCTTTCAACAATTATTGTAAATTCAAATTAATTAAAAGCTCCAATTAAAAGAAATAGGGTAGCTAAATGGATAAAAATACAAGACCCTTACACATGCTGCCTACAAAAGACTGTAGATTAAAAGGTATACAAAAACTGAAAGTAAAGGGATGGAAAAATTAAAAGAAAAAAAAATGGGTGTAGCAATACTTATAACAGACAAATTATACTTTAAAAATAACTATTAAAAGAGACCAAAAAATAAAAGGACCCAGCAATTCCACTTCTGGGTACTTATCCGAAGAAAACTAAAATTCTTAGTTGAAAAGGCATATACACCCTTATGTTCACTGAAGAATTATTTACAATACCCAACACATGGAAACAAACTGTGCTCACCAATGGAATATGTCATTTTATTAACCAATATCATCCCAATAAATTCAATGACAAAGAAAAAAAGCACAAGAGATGCATATATAAAATGAAATATTATTCAACTATAAAAATGAATGAAATAGTGGCATCTGCAACAACATGGATGGACCTGGTAGGTATTGTGTTGAGTGAAATAAGTCAGATAGAGAAAGACAAATGCCATATGAGTTCAATTATATATGGAGTCAAAAATAAAAAAGGCACAATAGAAATAGACTTGCAGACACAGAGAACACTTTAATGGTTTCCAGATAGGAGAGATGTTAGGGGATGCATGAAAATGGTGAAAGCATTAAGAAGTGCAAATTGGTAGTTCAGCATAGTCATGGAGATGTAAACTACAGTATAGGGAATACAGGCAATAATATTGTGATATTAATGCACGGTATCAGATAGATTTATCTTGATGATCACTTTGCAAGTTATATAAATATCTAATCACTGAATTGTACACCTGAAACTAATATAATATTGGGAATCACAACTATAATTGAATATATAGACTTAGTGGCCGGATTATTATGACCAGCCAGATTATTATGACCACCCCATCAGTACTTCGTTGAGCCACCTTTTGCCTTCAATACTGCAGCAATTCTTCTTGGCATTGACTTCATGAGATGTTGAAAGGTGATACAAGGAATCTGACACCATGCCTGATGAATAGCACTGCCCAGTTCAGTGAGATTTGATGATTGTGGAACCAGCTGCCTGATGGCTCTTTTAACTTCATCCCAGAAATGCTCAATTGGATTGAAATTGGGTGATTGTGGGGGCCACCTAAGCAACGTAAAGTCTCCCTCATGTTCTTGAAATCACTCCTGCACAATATGAGCACCATGGCATGGCACATTGTCTTGTTGGAAGAAGCCATCTCCATTGGGGTATGGTATCAACACGAAAGGATGAACTTGATCAGCAATGATACTTAGGTATGTTGTGTTATTCAGACATTTATAATGATCTGGCCCTCTAGCAACTTCAGCGGGAAATTATAGCTAATTTGCCTACAAATGTCAGGTGGTCATAATAATCTGGCCACTCAGGATATCTAATCTAATAAAAAAGTAATGTGCTTGGAAATCAACTACAATAAAAACAATCCAAAAAAATCAAACACATGGAGACTAAAAAGCATGCTATTAAATAATGACTGGGTTACCACAGAGATCAAAGAAGAAATAAAAAACATCATGGCAACAAACGACAATGAAAACACAACAATCCAAAATCTATGGGACACAGTGAAAGCAGTCTTGAGAGGGAAGTTCATAGCTCTACAAACCTACTGCAGAAAACAAGAAACAATGATAATAAATTACCTAACCCTGC
>PVJC01040828.1:0-15625 GCA_004026665.1 Murina feae | reverse complement strand
CATTTAATTTCTTTCTTTTTATGCTCAGGTTACTGAAAGCTACTGAGAATGGTCAGAATGCAGTTCAGGCAATCCAACTTTCAGCGGTGGGGGCCCACCAGGTATTTGCGATGGTGGGCCACCCAGCTGGAAACGTCCACGCCTGCACTCACCAGCCATCCCACCCCCCAGTGCATGAACCCTGAGGGGGCTGTGGCCATCCTGAAAACAGTCCTCAGCCCCTCACCCAGGCTGGCCATGCATGCCAGCAGGTGGACATCCCCCCCGAGGGGTCCCAGACTGTGAGAGGGCACAGGCCAGGATGAGGGACCCCCTCCTTCCCTCGCCGAGTGCACAAATTTTTGTGCACCGGGCCCCTAGTATATATATATGAAGAAGTAAAATGTTCCTCTGGCTGGCTTAAGATCCCAGTCTTCTGTACTGTTGTGTTTCTCAGGATCCAACTGCTGGGTCCAAGAGTCTTAGTATTCTCCGGGACTGTTTTTTTTTTGCAGTTCAGGGTGGAGCTTGGTGTGGCTGTGTTGGTTGCCTGGATACTGGAGGGAGGGGTTATCTCTCCAGGGGACAATGGCTGCTCAGGTCCCAGGCTCCGGCGTGATTCAGCATCCAACTTGCATCCACTTCCCTGGGTCCTCCCTCTCTCTCCAGATTCCGTAGCTTGGCACCTCTCCTCCCATTTCTGCCACTGGCAAAAGTCTTTCTCCAGTGAGCCCCGGGCGGGAGGGGCTCCAGCCGTGCTTGCGCTTGCGCGCGCGTCCTGTCTCTTCTCCAGGGCTCAGGGCCGTGAGGCGCCAGCCGCGGTGGCGCAGCACCTGTGGGAGTGCTGAGTCGCTGGCTATGGAGGCAAGCGGGATGGCGCGCATGCGCACCTCTCCGTTGGAACACTCACTTCCTCCCTGATTCAAGCCCTGCCGTGGAATCCACTCCGAGGGGGACAGCCTCTCCTCTGCCCACACACCACTGCCCTATCCTGCTTGTGAACCCGTATCCAGAGTCCCCCGCTGACCAGCAGTTTCGTGGACACTTCCTCCACTGTGCCCGTCCCCAGAGACGTGGCTGAGTGCCATGCCCAGCCGGCGCCTGGGTTTTCTGGGGCTCCCGGGGCTGGGGTCTGGTACACTGTCCCTCCCTAAGCCCCGAGTTCACCTCTCCCAGCAGGATTCTGCCTCACCCGGTCACAGGCTGTTTCCCAGCTCCACCTCCTCTGCGGGCTTGGGCTGGAAAGCACTTGCCTTAGCTGCTCACTCCCTCCACTCCTGGGTAGGCATTGGACTCTTCTCCTTATACCGCCGCCATTTTCTCTCTCTCTCTCTCTTTCTCTCTCTCTTCCTCCCTCCCTCCCTCCCTTCCTCTGTTCCCCAAACCCCCTCTTCCCTTCCTCTCTATCTAAAAATCAATGAACATGTTCTTGGGTGGAGATTTTTTTAAAAAAGATGAATAGACTCCATTGTGAATTGTTTATTTCCCTTATTATAGGGGGGATGCATCCTACCCATTACCTTATAATTTACAGTGATTTCCTGTCAGAGGTGGGTACTTCTCTATCCTATAGATGCTGAGCCTGGACATGTGGCTGGCTTTGGGCAATGGAATGTGAGCAGAGTGGGGAGACCGAAGGTGGAATAGGTAATTTGGCCCAAGAACATATTTTCTTAAGATAGGAAAAAGTAAGGCGAGTTTAAATACTTATAAAAGTCTGGCCGGTGTGCGCTGGTTTGATTCCCCATGAGGGCACATGCCCAGGTTGCAGACTCAATCCCAAGTAGGGTCGTGCAGGAGGCAACCCATCAATGTTTCTCTCTGATTGATGTTTCTATCTCTCTCTCCCTCTCCCTCTTTCTGAAATCAATAAAAACATAGTTTAAAAAAAAAACAAATAAATAAATGCTTATAAGAAAGAGCCAGTATCAAGGTAAAGCTTATTATAAAAATACATAAGAGATGGGATCGTGGATAAAACAAGAATCCTGAGAAAGCAGAAAGGGCTTGACCTCTAAAACAAATGAAGACAACTTGCCTATTGGACGAAGGCCACTTCTCCCATTAGCAAGAATGAAGGAGGAAAAGGTGGCTGTGGAAAAACATTAATTTTGTAGGTTAAGAGCTGGAAGAGACTCAAGACGGCATCTAATTTCATTGTGAGGCAGAAAGTGAAATTACTTGCTAAGGGCCAGGGGAAAGGAAGACAGGGCAGGCGCAGGGAAGGGATTTGGAGTTCACGGAGGACCTTTTTAAAAGATAGAGAAGCAGAGAAAGCAAGTCATACAAAAGAGAGTAACTAGAATTGAGGGCCAAAATTGAGGTTGGTGACCATAAAACTTTGTAGCAAAAATACTCAAGTTGTGTGCGTTTTCCCAGCTCTGCTCAGCACACAGACATGAGAGTGGGGAAGCGATGCTGGAGCTCCACTAAGCACATGGGATGGGAGGTTAACTAGAGAGGCTGAGTGTATTGGCAGGAAGTATTGAATCCAGTTTCTCACAAATGTCAGAATTTTATACTTGCCCTTTAGTTTTCTAGGAAAGAGCCTGTAGGAAGAAAAAGCTTAAAGATACATAACAGAAAGCAGAAGGGGCCTGACCTCTACACCGGCTACCTTTGTGTATATTATACACTAACTCCTTTACTCCTTGCAACAACCTTGGGATTATTACTTCAGAATTACTTTATCTAGATAAGGAAATTGAAAGCCAGAAATATTACATAACTTAACCAAGATACACCAGCTAGCAGGGGACAAAGTTCGAATTAAAACCTGTGTTGTACGATTCCAAGTTCAATGGACTTTTTTCCTTCCACATCACTGATTATTCTCCTTCCCATCCTCCCTTCCTCGCTCCCTCCCTCCCTTTCAAGCCTCTATGAAACCCCTCAGTTTAAGATTAAAAATTGCCAATAGGAAAGATTTTCAAGTGAAGAGTCTAGCTAGGAATTCTCATTTCTTCCCTAATCTGTATGGAGTTAATCAATAAAGACCTCTAGCCATGCTGACTCTGAAAACAGAATCTTAGCTGCTATCCCATTCCCTTCCCCAACCTTCTTGTGCTCGCAAATCCTTGTTGAAGAAACAGAGAATACATTGAACTGGGCTTTTAGTGTATCACTTGCAGCTACCGTTTTTAGCTAGGACCCTTAAATTAAAGAGTAGTCAGGTGGCAGTGTCAGAAAACCCCCAGTGATGGCAGCCAGGACTTTCTGTGTTGCGTAATTTTATATTACTCGTATATTCCCTGGTAGTCAGTAGCAATCTCCCTTGGCACGAACTTGTCCCATTGCCAATGCTCAGTTGTTGACAGTATAGATTTCCCAGACCAGTCACTTTGAAAATACTGTAACACTCAACCTCTGGAATCTCTGTCTTTTTTTTTTTTTTTCCTTCTTACTACACATTTTTTTCCTTTTATAACATTTAGTTGACACAAAGTCCCTTACCTCTTTCCTGCTTGTTTGGCCATAGAGTTTGGGACACAGTTCCCTTAATTAGGTTATTCCAATATGGGTTAGAGACTGCTGGTTGCCTTCCAAATATTGAGTCCTTCTTTTTTTCTTCCCAGGGGGTAACAGTTTGGTTCCCATTTGGGGCACATACCTAAGTCCTTCTTTTTTCTTAAACTGCCTGGTTAAGAATTATTTTTTGCAAGAGGAAAAACCCTTGTGTTTTGAACCTACTGTATTTTAAATCTCTATTATTTTCAGTTGAACACAACTCCTAAGTGGTAAAGACAGACAGTGAATCCAGATAGAGTTCCATTCTTCTATGCAAAACAGATCTTGTTTATATCTAAGACTAGAGGCCTGGTGCACAAAAATTTGTGCACTCAAGGGGGTTCCTCAGCCCAGCTGTGCCCTCTCATAGTCTGGGACCCCTTGGGGGATGTCCACCTGCTAGCTTAGGCCTAAGCTGCAGTTGGACATCCTTAGCTCTGCTGAGGAGGCAGAAGAGGCTCCCACCACCACTGCTGTACTGGCAGCCATCAGCCTGACTTGTGGCTGATCAGAGCTCCCCCTGTGGGAGCACACTGACCACCAGGGGGCAGCTCCTGCATTGAGCATCTGCCCCTTGGTGGTCAGTTTGTGTCATAGTGACCAGTCATTCTCAATCATTCTGCTTTTAGGGTCAATTTGCATATTACCCTTTTGTTATATAGGATATTTTGTAAATGAATCAAATTTTAAAAACAAATATGGAGCAAAAACCAACCAAGGTATATCCAAAGGAGAAAGTATTTTAAGATCTTTTAATCCAATAATATGCTTTGCTCTCCATAAAAATACCAGCACTGCATTGGCTATTTGTTCTTCCTCTGAACTCTCCCAGCCTAAAGATGACTGAAATTAAAGTGTCTCGAAACACACATTAAAATTTGATAATATCTTAACTTATTGAGATTTAGGGTACACAACTCAAAACCCAAAATAAACTGGGATGGAAATCTTTTTTAATATATATTTTTTTTATTTTAGAGAGGAACAGAAGGGAGAGGGAGAAACACCAGTGATAAGAGAGAACCATTAATAGGCTGCCTCCTGCACACCTCCCACTGGGGATCGAGCCCACAACCTGGGCATGTGCCCTCGACATGAATCAAACCTGAGACCCTTCAGTCCACAGGCCAACGCTCCATCCACTGAGCCAAACCAGCTAGGACAAAAATATTTCTTCACAAGGAGTGGCCATCCTTTCAGTTAATTCTGAACTATTGTTTATAAGGCAGCTTGGGTTTTTTTTGTGGATTTTTGGGATTTTTTGGTTTTTTTCATTTTTGAGTACAGCACTCAAACCACTTGTTCATTCCCTTGACAATGGATAAAGAAACTGTATTTTCAGGTACAAACTTCCAGTTATAAAATAAACAAGTCCTGTGCAGCATGTAATGTACAGAGTGTCAACTATAGTTAACAACACAGTTGTTAACTATATAAAGAGTGGGATCAACCAGATTACAACTCCTCATATCCATAAGAGACACACTCAGGGGGAAGACTCAGTGAGCACCAAAGCCCCACTGAAGCAAGTCTTGCCCCATATGGGTGTCTCCAGCACAGTATATTTGAAAGTTGTTAAGAGAATAGATATTAAAAGTTCTCATCACAAGAAACAAATTGTAACTACATGTGGTTTTTGATGTTAACAAAACTTATTGTGGTGCCCAGCTGGCATGGCTCAGTGGTTGAATGTCGACTTGTGAACCAGGGGGTCACAGTTTGGTTCCCATTTAGGGCACATGCCTGGGTTGCAGGCATCCCCAATGTGGGGCATACAGGAGGCAGCCAATCAATTCTCCCCCATCACTGATGTTTCCATCTCTCTCTCTCCCTCTCCTTTCCTCTCTGAAATCAATAAAAAAATATTTTTTAAAAAAACTTATTGTGGTGATTATTTCTTGATGTACATATATCAAATCATTTGTTGTATACCTAAAACTAATGTGCACAATATCAGTTTTCAATTATAATTCAACTAGAGGCCCGGTGCACAAAAATTTGTGCACTCAGAGATGTCCCTCAGCACGGTCTGTGCCCTCTAACAATCTGGGACCCCTCAGAAGATGTCCACCTGCTGGCTTAGGCCTGCTCCCCAGGCAATTGGGCCTAAGCTGGCAGCTAGACATCCCTTTGGCAGCCCTCAGGCCCTCAGAGGATGTCCACTTGCCAGCAGGGAGCAGGTCTAAGCTGCAGTCGGACATCCTTAGCTCTGCTGAGGAGGCGGGGTAGGCTCCCACCACCACTGCTGTGCTGGCAGCTGGTAGCCTGGCTTGTGGCTGAGCATAACTCCCCCTGTGGGAGTGCACTGACCACCAGGGGGCAGCTCCTGCATTGAGCATCTGCCCCCTAGTGGTCAGTGTGTGTCATAGAGACCAGTAATACCCAATGATTCTGCTGTTAGGGTCAATTTGCATATTACCCTTTTATTATATAGAATTATATTACAATTTTAAAACATACATTTCCCAAACTATAGGTAGTCATGGACAGCAGCATTAAAAAATTACTGACTTCTGGGGGCAGGGCACAAAGTCTGTGGAAGCAGCAAGCTTGGCAGCTACCATAATGAAAGTAAAACTTAAGCATCAAAAACAAAACTCTGGAGAAACCAAGATAGCGGCACAGGTAAACACCTGAAATTGCTGCCTCACACAGCCACTTCAAAACTACAAAGGAAAGAAAAGACGGACACCATCCAGAACCACAGGAAGGCTGGCTGAATGGAAATTCTACAACTAGAAGGAAAGAGAAAAGCACACTGAGATTCAGAGGAGGTGCGGAAGTAAAGTGCAGAGGTATGGAGGCGAGCACACAGAAAGGGCTGGCAACTGAGGACCTGGTTGTCTTTTTCAATCTGGAGGGAGACACACGCTCCTGACAGCTCTGAACTCCAGTTCCAGGCTAGTCTCCAGCTTCTGGCAGCCCATACAACTGCTGAAAAGTCCTCATGGAGGACAAACACTTCCTCCTCCACCAAATATTACACTCAGAAATAGAAGAGCCTGCCAGGCCAGTGTTGCTCAGTGGATTGAGCATTGTCTCATCACCAAGAGGTCGCAGGTCAATTACCCGTCTGGGCACATGCTCAGGTTGCGGGCTTGATCTTTAATAGGGGGTGTGTAGGAAGCAGCTGATCGATGTTTCTCTCTCATCAATGTTTCTATCTCCCTCTCCTTTCCTCTCTAAAAAATCATAAAACACTAAAAACAAAAAATAGCAGAGCCTCTCCCTGATGAGTATCACTGCTGCCCTTCAACCCCAGCTTTCCTTCCTAAAGAGCCCTCACGTGTATCAGCTACCACGTCCCTTTCCATTGTCAATATTTCGGTCTTCAGACTTGCATGTGTCCAGGCCCTTGCTTACTAAAATACCATGTCCATAAGCCACCTCTAGGAAAGGTTCCCTCCTGTCTAAACCTCGACTTAACCTGCCACGAAAGAGTCTTCATGGCTTGATACCCACATCTCTAAATTTACCTCCCCCGTTCTCCAAACTATAGCTGAGCTTTGAGCAAATTGATCTATTTCCTTCCAAAGCATTTCTACCTCTGTGGCTGCAGTCATAATTTTCCTTTGCCTGGAAATCCCCTGACCTTTCTTTTTACTTACATGTTGAAAATAGGTGGTACCCCGGGAAGCACTACATACATGAAAGGGAGGTGTTCCTTTGTTTCGTTTGGGACGTATTGTAATCTAGCAGAAAAGCATGGAGCTCCCCAATCCAGCCCATTGGAGCATATCTACTCTCGAATCGCTTATTTCATTGCCTGGCTGCTGAACGAGGCTGCCACCTCCAGTCTATTGAGGGCAAGGACTGTGACTTCCTGCTTATTGTGGCATTCCTACCACCTGAGACAGTAAGGCCATATTTGTGAAATGTATAAATGTGGAATGTCTATAACTGTTTAGTAAGTTGCAGAAGGAGAATTTAACCTAAATTTTTGACATTGCGTCTGTTTCTTTACGTGTAAAATAGGAAACTGTTTTCACAGGACAAATGTAGTTTCTGCATCCAACCTGTGCTCTTCCTGGAATTTCCTCATTCTACAGTCAAGTCTCTTTGTCCTCAGAGGAATGATGGCAACACAGAATTAAGTATTGAGGTTGTTAACCATCTCAGGCAGCCCCTGGTGAACACTAGGCGCCAAGGAATATCGGGGGAAGGAATGCAGGCAAGGAAGACATAAATAAAAATAGGAAGACAAGATCCATGAAAGCAGAAAGGAGGAAAAAGGAACAGAGTACTGGTTGTTCCCCACACCCAGTGGTTCTCACCTTCTGGCCCTTTAAACACAGGTCCTCATGCTGTGACCCAACCATAAAATTATTTTCGTTGCTACTTCATCACTGTAATGTTGCTACTGTTATGAATCATAATGTAAATATCTGATATGCAGGATGGTCTTAGGCGACCTCTGTGAAAGGTCGTTCGACCACCAAAGGGGTCGCGATCCATAGGTTGAGAACCGCTGCCCATACTATTCTCCCCCTATTCTGTAATTGCATAATGTTTATCTGAGTATATGGCTGGTCACAGTAAGTACTGGTTTTCTAGCTTCCTCTTAGCTAGATAAAACTATGCAGTTGAGTTGTGGCTAATACGCAGTGGTAAGTTTTGTGGCGCCTTCCTCCAAGCAGCAGTTGGATTATATCCTTTCCTTTGCTAATCCTTCATCCTGCTGCATGGGAGGTGGTGTGGGCAGCTTGGGCTTCAGCCCAGGGATGACTCAGAAGAAACTGGACCCCTGAGAACTTTGTGAAGCAAAGCCACTGTATTATGCCTAGACCAGCCTTCTGCATGAGAGGAAAGTGACCTTCTACCTTCTTGGAGAGTCACCATTGAACCTATATCTTAACAAATCAAGAAGAAAAGGATAAGGGTATAAACAAGTGAAGGAAAATAAGTAGTGAGACTAACATTCTTCCTGCCTTCTAGGAGCATCCAGTCTAGAAGCATAAACACTCTAGAATCCACAACCATCTTCTTATAGGAGCATTACGAATTCCAAAAGAGAGAGTAGTTGCCAGGACAGTACTTTCTGCCTTTGTCAAAATTAGCCACAGAGTAGCGCATGTAGCACAGGGCAATTATTTTGGTGCTTTATTGCAGAAATGGGTCTTAGCACCAGCCCCATGGTAACAACTGCATGAAGGTAACACCTTGCACTCCTGGGATGTTCATAAGCATACATGAGGGCTGACCAGCTGCTCTGGAGCCCTCAGTCCTCAACCCTATCCTTCTTGTCTAAGGCTCCAAACTGCCTCCTCCCAGGGCTGCCTCTCTCTGAGTGTGTAAAGGTGAAACGTACCCTACATGTCAGGTAAAATGTTATCGGTGGCAGCGAGGGGGAATTGAAGGCTAGGACACGAACTTACAAGGCAAAATAGCTAGACATCTGAGGAGCATAGTTATTACAAAGACAACAAAAGGAACAATATGTAAAGCAGAATTGTTGGGAGGACAAAGAATCTAAAAGGAGCCTGGCTTTAAGTCTCTTTGAGAGGATGAGAGAAGTAATTAGTCACATGAAACAGCAACAGGAAGTCATGAAAAAAGGAACCCACCTGAAGTATTAGGTATGTAAAATAAAACAGTTGGCATTTTTAAGTCAAGTGATGGGATCAACAGTAGCATGGAAACAGTTAGAGTACACATTTGTGAGCTGGAAGATTAAATGGTGAAACCCACCCAGAAGGTGAAAGGAAAAGATAAGCAAATATGTACCACAAGAAAGCTGGATTGCCATCTTAATATCTTGACAAAATGCTTTCCAGTGTTGTACAGAATGTGTAACCCAAGACCAGGACTCAAAGCAGATCTATTGGACCACCAAGTCTATTTTCTGAACCTCTGTCTGTTATAAGCTCCTTTGCATAAAAGTTCCAAGAGCAGACAAAGTTGAGGGAAGACTAAATAGAGCTCTTACATGTGTGCCCCATTACTGCTACACATTCTGGTACAAATCTCAAGGTATAGTCAGACATTAGGACATTTAAGGAGACGCAGGTTGTCAACATGAACTCCTAGTACTTTTGGATCACAGTGCCTAAAAATCCACGTTGACAGTATCTCAGAAACTGCCATTCGGCAACAGCCTCTTAGCTATCTGTCTGAGGAGACTTCAAAAGGGAGTATTTTTCTTACCTCTATTGCTCTTGTACATACAGATATATCCTTGCAGGGGAATGTAATACACTACAATATATACATGACTGAACAGTGAGCTAGTCAAGGGCAGGGACAATGCTTGGCTCATAGGAAATAGTCAATACGGTGAGTTAAATTCAATCGCAGCACATACAGAGAGGTCATTATGTCAAAAAGCACAGTTGGGATGTGAAATATTCCTCTCAATAGAAAAAAATGTTTTAAGTTTTATAAAAGCTGGTAAATGGACTCAAATATTTTAAAAACAAGGATTATTGAGTGTGAAAAAAAGGATTATCTTCAAGATGGTGGCATAAGGTATATACCTGAACGTGCTGCCCCGCCACAACCATATTAAAACTACAACTAAAAGGTAAAACAGTCATCATCCAGAACCAGGGGAAAGCTGACTAAGTGGAAGTTCTACAACTATAAGGAAAGAGAAAAGTGCATTGAGACTGGGTAGAAGGTGCGGAAGTATCAAGAACAGAAATATGGAGGTGCTCCAAACTGCGGCGACTCCCAGGTGTGCGGGGTTTTTTTCAATTGGAAGGGAGATAAAAGCTTCCGAAAGACTCTAGGAACCCAGGCTCCTACAGAGAGAAATTGGGCCATCTGGCATCAGGTCAAAAAGCGAGGGTGGCTTTTTCGCAGAGCTGCTCACAACGATCATTGCCACTATGGGGGCGTAAAACGCCGAGACTCAGGGACTGGGGAGGTGGAGACACCAAGAGGTGGAGCGCCTGATGGACAGCCATTGCTGTTTGCTCTGCCCTGGTGATTCTCGAAGACATCACCCACCCAATTTACAACCCCACCCAAGCTGTGTGCAGCGCACAAATGAATCGCCTGTCCGCCAGCAGCCTAACCTAACAAACTACAGCTGGGTCAGAAAGCGCCAAAAAGTTCCAAACCCCAAACAAAGAGGAGAAATCTGTAGATCTCACCGTAGCTCCTACTGAGTGGACTCACACAGCAGCTGACTTTGCACCTCCTTGGAGATCCAGGAGCCAGTGTACCCAGTGGTCAGATACCAGATTTCAACTCCTCATATCCATAAGGAACACACTCAAGAGGCAGACTCAGTGAGCACCAAATCCCCACTGAAGCAAGTCCTGCCCCATAAGGGTGTCTCCTGCACAGCAGCTCTTCCACTATGGACACAGCAGGTCCTCACCATAAATTGGCCTGGAGATCATTTCCTTCAAGTGATACCAACAACAATCAAAGCTTAACTACAACAAGACTGTGCACCAGCCCACAAAGGCGTACACCAAGAGTGTCCACCTCAAGTGATTGGGGAGGCTGAGCCACTGGGCCCATTAGGATACCTACCACACAAAGCCACTCTATCAATGCAGGAAAGCAGCCAAAATGCAGACACAAAGAAACAGACCACAAATGAAAGAAAAGAAGAAAAGCAAACTACTGGATATAAAGTTCAAAACCACAGTTATAAAGCTACTCAAGAATCTTCTACGAATGTCTGAGGAACTAAGTGAGACCTTTAAGGATCTTAATAAGAATACCAAAAAAAATGGAAAAGGACCAGCTAGAAATTAAGCATACACTGACTGAAATAAAGAATAATATACAGAGATCCAACAGAAGACTAGAGGATCCCAAGAATCAAGTCAAAGATTTGAAATATAAGAAAGCAAAAAAACACCCATCCTGAAAAGCAAAAAGAAAACAGAATTCAAAAACAAGAAGATAGTGTAAGGAATCTCTTGGACAACTTCAAACGTACCAACATCCAAATTATAGGGGTGCCAGAAAAAGATAAATAGCAAGACATTGAAAGCCTATTTGAAGAAATAATGACAGAAAACTTCTCCTACCTGGTGAAAGAAATAGACTTACAAGTCCTGGAAGCAAAGAGAATCCCAAATAAGAGGAATCCAAAGAGGACCACACCAAGACACATCATAATTAAAATGCCAAGGGCAAAAGACAAAGAGAGAATATTAAAAGCAGCAAGAGAAAAACAGTTAGTTACCTACAAGGGAGTACCCACACGACTGTCAGCTGATTTCTCAACAGAAACCATGCAGGCCAGAAGGGAGTGGCAAGAAATATTCAAAGTGATGAATATCAAGAACCTACAACCAAGATTACTCTACCCAGCAAAGCTATCATGTAAAATTAATGGTCAAATAAAGAACTTCACAGATAAGAAAAAGCTAAAGAGTTCATCACCACCAAACCAGGATTATATGAAATGCTGAAGGGTATTCTTTAAGAATAATAATAAGAAAAAGGTAAAGATAAAAATTATGAACAACAAAGTGACAACAAATACATATCTATCAACAAGTGAATCTAAAAATTAAGTCAATAAAAAAACCTGATGAACAGAATAAACTGGTTAATATAACAGAAGCAGGGGCATAGAAAGGGAATGGACTGACAGTTCTCATGGGGATGAGGGTGTGAGGGGTGTGGAAGAGACTGGACAAAAATCTTATACCTATGGATGAAGACAGTGGCGGGTATAAGGACATGGGGTGGGGTAAGAATCAGGTGGAGGGGAGCTATGGGGGTAAAAAAAAAGAACATCTGTAATAATCTGAACAATAAAGATTTATTTTAAAAAAACAAAGATTGTTATACAGTGTAACAGAGAGAAGGATATCTAATGTAGCACTATGAGCACAGAGAACACAATTTGATTCAAAGCATAAGTTTTCATAATTCACCTGAAGCATTTTTTTTTCAAATGGAACCAAAACTTAAACTTAGTTATAAAAGACATCAACAAACAGTATTGGAACTTCAACTTTTAAATATACTGTAATTTGCAGACCTCAGAAACATGAGAACATATTTTGCTCACTTCTTAAACATTGGCCTAACAGTAACTGGAGAAAATCAACTTTTAAAAAATCACCCCTTAAAGTTTCCAACATCCACCCAAGTTTCAATGGCTGTACATCTGTTTCCAAAAACATCAAATGGTTGACTTAGACCTTCCGATGTGGGCATGGCTGATAGAAACATTTGTATGACAAGCTTGGGGATCTCTCCCTGCACCAGCAGTGATTTCCCGTGTTTCCCCTGCTGTCATCAAAGCAGTTTGTGTCTGGAAAGGAGCTACTCCTGCATGGAACACGGCTTCCCCTTCTGCTGGATCCTGCCGTGAAGTCATCATCATCTTGTTTTTACGATGCCTCAGTCTGTTGCCATGAAAATGATTGCACTGTCATAAATCTGGCATTTCAGCTTTACGGCAGGATCAGGGAGGAAAAGATGATGAGGCTGTTTGAAGGGAATGGTACAAGTACTTCTGATAATTAGCTGGAGGAACATGCGAATAATAAAAATGCACAGGGAGGAAGAAAATGGATCTACGAGTCCAAGCCCTTTTGTTTAAGCCAAAAAACTGCCTCGCACGCTATCCTTGAAGGTTTTAACATATGGCCCCTTTTACCATGAGTGTCTGTGTGCCCACAGCAATGCCAGTGGACTGCCATGCCCTCCGTGAGCCACAGCATCTGTTCTTTGAATTCAACACTAATACCAGAGTTTGCATGTGAGAGATACAGTCTCTAAACTTTTGAGAAGGGCTTGAAATGTTGCATTTAGAGGTTTTTTTCTACCTCATTGGAGTCTTTTTAACTTCATTTTTTAGCAGGAATTTATCACTTTGAAAAAATAAATGGAAGATAATTTGTCATTTGATTTAAAAATAAAATTCTGAAGACCAAAGGAAAAATATTACTCCCTGATTCATGAGCCTTGAAAAGCAGTTGTTCTGCATTTAGCTCCCTCGAGAGCTTAGTGTTAGCCCCTCCTTGTTTGATCTTACCACTTTGCTTCTATCTTCCTATATTTGTGCAGGGATAATAGAACCTTTTTCACAGGGAGAGTGGGAAGGACAAAAGTCAACCTATGTATTTGGAACATAATAGATGCTCACAAACTCTAACTACCTAACTGGCTTCTGATCTTCAACCTAGGGCTCCTTCATCTCCATGGCACAGTCTGAGACAAGGGCACTGTTGTCTATTGTATCCTAATGTGGCTGCCTGTCTCAGTGTAAGTAACATGTTAAACTTCCATGACGACACTTTCTGTGCCCTCTCTTCTCAGGTTCTTTCTTCCCCACTTGATCATTACATATTGAAGTTCCTCAAGGCTCCTCAATGTGTGTGAAGGTTCTCATTTCTTCTCTATACAATCCCCGCTCCTATCTCATTCAGACCCACAGCTTCATGCACTATCTACCCTGTTTCCCCAAAAAAAAGACAGTGTCTTATATTAATTTTTGCTCCCAACGATGCATTAGGTCTTATTTTCAGGGGATGTCTTATTTTTCCATGAAGAAGAATACGGTACACATTTATTGTTGAACAGAAAAAAAGGAAATTTATTACCTGTGTGTCCACACAATGTGCCTGACTCCTGCCCCACACGACTCACTGTCTAATTGTGAGTCCGCCAGACTCCATCAGGGCAGAGTGAGTAGCAGGTGGCAGCTTGTCCTGGCAGCGGTGTGGGCTCTCTGATTAAAAGAGACCTCGCACTTCCTGTCTGTTCCGGCTACACTGCGGCCAACAGTGAGCTGCGTGGTGGTGCCTGCCGCTACGGCCCAGAGTCCAGAGTTATGGTAACTTCAGGGGGCCTTATTATCGGGGAGGCCTTATGTTCGAATGGACTTATTATCAGGGAGGCCTTATGTTCAGGGGAGGCCTTATTATTGGAGAGGTCTTATTTTCAGGGAGGCCTTATTTTGGGGGGATGCCTTATATTTCATTGAGAGGCAAAACTGTAAGTAGGTCTTATTTTCGAGGGATATCTTACTTTCGGGGAAACAGGGTAGGTATTGGTAACTCAAATGTATTTCCCAAACCAAACAGCTCCTTTGCATTCATAACTCATCTACAGATATATATCTCATATGGCATGCCCATTGGGATTACTCAAATGTGCAGTAAATCCTCACTTAACATCATCCATTGGCTCTTGGAAACTGGGACTATAAGCAAAATGAAAAATAGGAAAACCTGTTTTACCATAGGCTAATTGATATACCTAAGAGATAAGTTCCTGCAGTAGATTTCTGGTCACAAAAACACCACGAAAGTTCCAAACACACTTCTAATATGAAACTCAGAATTAAATGGGAGCTATCCATATGCTTAAGAAAGATTAATGAAAACAACTAAGACTCTTGTTTTCCAAACTGCTTATTCCAGTTCAGGGTGACTAGAGCCTATCTCAGAAGCTCGGACACAGGACGCCCTTCCCTTGCAGGGTACATCACACCCTCAGTGGCTCACACTCGGAGAAGCTGGACACACCAATTCACATGCACATCTTCAGAATGTGGACAGAAGCCAGGGAGCCCTTAGACCCGGAGAGAGTGTGCAGACTCCACACAGACAGTGGACCCTGCAGGGAATCAATTTTTTAAAATCAATGTTATGATGAAGCAACATGGAACAAAACATTACTAGAGGACCTACTGTACCTCAGACACAACTTTGCAAAACTGAATTTGGCCTCTTCCCCTAAATCTGGCCCTGTTCTAGAAATCTCTACATCAGCAAATGACACTGTTGCACAAGCTGAAAACCTTGACTTCCTTTTGCACTGCAGACCGAATCTAACCTGCCTCCAATCCCTTTTATAAGTAAATTAATGATAGCAAACAAAATATTTTATTTAGTATATATTTGTTGGGGGTTACTAGAGAATATCGTTAACTTAAGTTTCAGAATCTTTGATAATATATGACATGTAATGGTCTTGGCTGTTGGGATGACCAGAATTTAAAATAAACTAGAAGCGAGGAGAAACAAGATGGCGGCATAGGGTAGACACCGCATATGCAGCTGTGAACAACTATTTCAGAAAAACCACGAAAAGAACACACAGACACCCCTCGCACCCACAGGACGGCTGGCTGAGTGAAAATCCTACAACCAGAGAAGAGTCTGAGACTCAGAGCAGCAGCGGAAGCAAAGTACAGAGGTACGGAGGCGCGCGC
>PVJC01040827.1:0-15638 GCA_004026665.1 Murina feae | reverse complement strand
GAAGTGTGGACATCAAGGCAGTCAATTTAGGGAGTCAATACGTTCATCCTCTAGAAGCCTAGTAAATCTATAAGCATTGCTGGTAAATCATAGCATAGAGTTTTCCTTCCGCCAGTGTCTGTTATTAAGATTCTGTGCCAAGCATCACACTCCATTATTTGATGTCTTCTTTATCTGTATATGCAATTCATCAATGTCTGTCAACCTAGACTTCTGACCCACTGTCCAAATCTGATCAATACTGTTGAACCTTTTTTCTCTATGCCTAACCAGCCTACTGTATTTTCCAGTGTATAAGATGACTGGGCATATAAGACGACCCCCAACTTTTGAGAAGATTTTCCTGAGTTAAAAAGTCCGGACGGAGACTGTATGTGGCACAAAAAGGAGCCGACTAGAGACACTTGCGTTCTCCATCCAGCTCCATTGAAATGAATGGAGTGCGGCCATTTTTGAGCTCCCTCTACCGTATGCGGTGACAGCAGATTTTCCAGTCCAGCTCAGAATTTTCAGCACCCGCCCTATAAGATGATACTAGGCGTATAAGATGACCCCCAACTTTTGAGAAGATTTTCCTGGGTTAAAAAGTCATCATATATGTCAGAAAATATGGTACATTGAATTTAGATATTTTAGTACCAGGTTGTGACTTCCAGTTCACAATGTGGGCCTTTACTTAGACATGCCACTGCTCTCTGATTGCTTCATTGAGTCCATGTTCCATTGCATCTCTAAGAACCTCAACCACTGCGAGTACACTCTCTCTATTCCTCTCCTTGCTCTGCTTCAGCACACAAGGTCCTATTTCCTCATCATGCTATCTCCGTCCTGGCATAAAAAACAAAAGCCCTTGAAGAGGAAAGACATTGAGAAAACATGGAAGGAAAGAACTGAGTAATAGAATTGTCAACACCTCATGGCACATAGACAATTAGAAGGAAATGAGGGTCTCTGAATGTGGTTGTCTCTTCAGTGGCTTCTTTATCTTCTATCATTCAAGAATCATAATCTAATCTAATAAAAGAGTAATATGCAAATTGACCACCACCCCATTACACCTAAGTCACGCCCACCAGCAAGCCATGCCCACCAGCAATCAGAGTGGCTGTATGCAAATTAACCCAGCCAAGATGATGACAGCCATAGTCACAGAGCTAGAGCAAACAGGAAGCTTCCATTGCACCAGCGATGGAAGAAACTGCCTGCCTAGGCTGGCTGGGCCTCTGCTCAAGGCAACAAAGTTTCAATTATAGAAGATAAACCCCAGAAACCTGATTCCAGCCAGCCTTGCTTGGACGTTGGGTCAATGGGAGCTGTGGCCAGCCTGAAAACAGCCATCAGGCGCTCACCCAGGCTGGCCAGGCACCCCAGGGGGGGACACCCACCTTGAAGGGGCTGTAGCCAGCCTGCAAACAGCCATCAGCTCCTCACCCAGGCTGTCCAGGCACCCCAGTAGGAACTCCACCCTGATCCAGGACACCCTTCAGGGCAAACCAGCTGGCCCCCACCCATGCACCAGGCCTCTATTCTATATAATAAAATGGTAATATGCAAATTGACCCTAACAGCAGAACCACTGGGAATGACTGGTCACTATGACACACACTGACTACCAGGGGGTAGATGCTCAATTCAGGAGCTGCCCCTGGTTGTCAGCGCACTCCCACAGGGGGAGCTTTGCTCAGCCACAAGCCAGAAGTCTGCCAGTACAGCGGTGGTTGTGGGAGCCTCTCCTGCCTCCTCAGCAGCTCTAATGATGTCCAACTGCAGCTTAGGCCTGCTCCCCGCTGGCAAGTGGACATCTCCTGAGGGCTCCCAGGCTGTCAGAGGGATGTCTGACTGCCATTTTAGGCCCGATCGCCTGGGGAGTGGACCTAAGCCAGCAGGTGGACATCCCTTGAGGGGTCCCAGACTGTAAGAGGGCACAGGCCAGGCAGAGGGACCCCCCCACCCTTGAGTGCACAAATTTTTGTGCACTGGGCCTCTAGTCCTACATAATAAAAGCCTACTACACAAATCAACCCAAAGGCATAAGGACTGGTTGCTATGATGTGCATTGACCACCAGTGGGATAGATGATCAACACAGGAACTGTCCCTGGTGGTCAGTGAACTCTCACAGGGGGAGCACCACTCATCCAGAAGGCGGGCTCACGTCTGGCAAGTGCAGTGGTGGTGAAAGGAGCCTCTCACGTCTCCGCGGCAGTACTTAGGAGCAGTGAGCTAAGTGGTAAGGAGCAGTGAGCAGGAGGGCGGTAAGAGCAAGGAGTCCCAGACTTCTCCTGAGAGCTGGGTTGAGGGATCCACTCCCCAGTGTACGAATTTCATGCACTGCACCTCTGGTTTATACATAAACACCACAGGATAGGGATTTTGTCTTATCTATTGTTCATTATTGGTTCTCTAAATTTTGCCCAGTGTCTGAACCACAGTAGAAGCTCAATATACATTTGTTGGTAAATGAATGAATGAATAAATAAATGAATGATGCCATCATTTGAGTAGTAGTTGTATTAAAAGCTAGTTTGTAGGAAAGGGTGAAGTTTTTAATCAAATAGTGAAATGACCCGAACATTATTCTTGTCTAACATGTTTAATTCAAATTCATTAACCATCTGGAAAGTCTTAAAAAACAGAGTAGAATTCTCTAGTAACAAATGCATATCTTTTATGACCAATAACAGCATTAATTAGCCCCCCTACATGTATGCATATACATGTATAACATGTATAATTATTATGACACTACTGAGCTACTATTCTAGAGACTTTGATTTAAAATTTAAATTGTATATTCTAAGGGAGTGTCATTACTTTATTTAAATGTGGGCCGTCGACAGTGATCACCAGCATAATTTCTTTATGAACTTGAGAAATTTCCATTTGTTTATCAATGGCTAATCCACATTAAACATTACAGAAATGTTACCTTCTATTTTAACTTCAACAGTAAGATGCAGTTCTTACTTTGAATTGAATAAGGATCCACTCTCCTAACATTGGTATATTTTAAACTATAAAATATGATATATAAATTTATAAAAATATTTTAATGATTGGGTTTTATTCCTAAAATTAGTTAAAACTTCCATATAAAATATATTTGCCTCAAATTTTGGAAAGTGATTTGAAAAATCAAGAGATACAGGAGTTGGTATTTAGATGTGATTTCTGTATCACATAAATGTATTGATATAAACAGATGAATAAAAAATAAAGATTTCTCAATTAGCATTGAAAGCTATAATATAAAGAGAATAAGCTAATAATTTTCTGATTTCTTAATGAATTGAGGAATTAAGAACATTCCTTTTTACAGGAATTAGTTGAAGTAGGTAGCAAAAGATGGCAGTAGTGAGTCGTTCCAAGATCTAACATGACACATGATCTTTTTACTTTAATTTTTCAATATTACCTACTTGTGCATTTAATAATATCGTAAGTTACAAATCATTTTAGAAGAATGAAAATCACAAATATCCCAATGGAATCAGGTACAGAATAAAACAAATCAAAGCAGTCAAGGGCATCACTGATTTCCTTCAACACCCATCTCACCCTCCCTCTGAAGAAGTCTATAGGGACTGTCTAGGGTTATTTCCAAAGATCACAATTAGAAAATCAGGCGTATGATTGCTAATCTCAAAAAAAAAATGACTCTAAAAAACTTCGGAAAACAATTTTCTTAACTTAGATCTACATAGGCATAAAAGACATAGACTGTCCGTAGAGTATCTATGCATCTATTTCAAATTTAATCCAAAGTGTAACTGAAAGATGCCTCCCACCTTCCGCAAATGACTTCTTGAGTTAAAAGATGCAAAGAGGAGTGTAGATTTTTTAAAAAAAAAATCTGACTAAAGCTAAGGTGGGAACAGAGAGCATCCTTTAAAAAGTAATGTGGCCTAATGGATACAGTGCTGCTAATTCGTCTTGTACCAAGTACTCCACAGTAATTGAACTGCCTTTCTGACAACCAAAGTAACAAATAGAGTTCAACAGGTGCTGAAAAATGGCCCGGCAGTGTCTTCCCTTGCAGGAGTCAAGGCTGTTTCAATATGGAGAACTACTTTGGGAGGCGAGACCAAGGCAGTACACTGAAGTCCAGCGTGGGGGTTAGGAGGATTAAAAATAAATATTTGCACTGCTGTCAAAAGTCTGTGTGGAATCTGCTGCTCCTTGCTTTTACCTATTTAACCTGTCTCAAAGTCTGCTTTGCTATTCCTTAAAGTTATATTTTAACTTACTTCAAAGTACAATAAAGAATAGCTCTGAATAAATGTTCAAGTCACTTGCCTTTGTTGGACAATGTCTCCTGACACAAGAGAAGTACTTTGTTGTTGAGACTCATCAGCCCCCAACTCCCTCTGATAACAGTTTCCTGCATTCTGTCTGCTTATCTGGGTGTCAGGAACCAGCGCTGGGGAGGGATGGAGTGGAGGGATCACAACCCCAGACAGTCTTGTCTCTACAGCATCAGGGATAGTGACTGTGACCTAATTAGGGGGGCCGCTTGCCCTGGCCCCCGGGCAGGCTGTGTTCTGCCTGGGTGAAGGGGCAGGCGAAGGCCCAGAGGACTTCCTTGGCACATGGCATGGGTCATGTTTCCTAACGAGACTTGCACTGTTCACTACAGTGATTCTACTTGCTGTATGTCACAGCAAGAGAGGCATGGATAGAGTCAAGGAGCTGTCAAACCGTGAGAGGATAGAGAAAAAACAATCTGAAAATTAAGAACGCACTCCAGGGCATATAGAAAGACTATGGGGAAAGAACAGGTGAGGGTTTCCACTTTAGCGCGGAGAGGGGCATGAGGAGGAGGAAGAGAAAGTGGCAGAGGTGTGGAAGTAGAAAGAAGGAAGAGTGGGAGCAGCAGGAAAGCCCTGTCCTTGAAATGCATTCCAAGTCCAGACTAGATGAGGGGCTTTCTTGCAGAAAGTTTACCTCCCCTCCACATTCAAAACCAGAGGGATTTTGTTGAGGGAGAAAGTCTTCCCGTCTGTGAAAAAGCACGTTTGATCCAAGCACCGGGGAGGGGACTGTCAGATTGGACGGGCACTGTGGGGAATGCCCTGTGTGCATGCATGCCCTGTCTTCTCTGCTCTAGAACCGTAGGATTTCAGAGCATCTTCACCCAGCAGCATGCACATTCACACCCTATTCCAGAACCCCTCCGCCCTTGTCCCTTTGTTTGCAGGCTGACAGCTGCCCCACCGCAATAAACAGTCAGCATGTGCCAGGGAAATGAAGGAAGCGGCCCTTGGAGAACCGGCCCCAGGCCTTCCCCGCGTCCCTTCCAGCTCTGGCCTGGTTCCCCAGCATCCTCCCATCTCGGGCCGGGGCGTGCGTTCCCAAGGATGCTCGGCCCTCTCCCAGCCCGCGTCCTCCTCCCCTCTCCCCCGCTGCTGCTGCTGCTGCTGCTGGTGCTGCTGCCTCGAAAACCAGGAGAAGTGGAATGCGCACGGCGAAGCCCCGCGCTCTCGCGGTGGCACTGGGCATGCTCGGTGCCCGGGGCAGGTTTGGGCGGCGGGGCGGACGCTGCCTCACTCGCGGGGCGCCCGAGCCGGCCGCCGAGGCTTAGGTGGAGGTGGAGGCTGCCGCGCGCCGCGGGAGGAGCCTCGCCCTCGGCGGCGGCGGCGGCGGCGGCGGCGGCGGCGGCACAGGTGGCGGGGGCCGCGCGCGGGGCGCAGCTCGGGAGCGCTCGGCGCCGGGCGCCGCGGCGGCTGCAGGCTCGCGCCCGTGGCGGCAGCCGGCCGAGCGGAGCGGCGGGTGCGGCGGCAGCAGCTCTCCCAGCCGGGCGGGCGGCTGCGGTGCCCGGAGTCCAGAGGAGCCCCGAGGAGCCTCGAGGAGCCTCGAGGAGCCCGGAGTCCGCGGAGCGCGCGGAGCCGGGCAGGGGGCGCTGCGCTCGCCGCGCTCGGAGGGGCCGCCGGGCCGGGCGCCGCGCACTCGCGTCGGGAGCCGCCTCTCCCCCGCGGCGCTCGCCCCGGCTCCCCGCCAGCAGCGCCTGTCCCGCGGCGGCGCTCAGACAACAAAAGCGGAAGATGCTGCCGCCGGGCAAGGTCAGGACCTTGCCCTGAAGCCGGGCGGCGGCGCCGCGCACGCCTTTCCCGGGACTGAGGAGCTGTCGCTCGCGGCGGGTGCATGTTCGCGAGGAAGAAATCGGGCGCCGCGCCGTTCGGTGAGTCGCCCGCGCCGGGCTGCTGGGGCCGGGCGCGTCCTTCCCCGCGTCGTCGTCGTCGTCCTCCTCCTCCTCCTCCTCCTCCTCGCCGCCGCCGGTTGGGGTTGGTCCCGGGCTCGGCTGGCGGCGGTGGCGGCTGCGTGGTCCTGCCCGCCGGGGGAGGACCGCGGCCGCTCCGGGTCCCCGCTCGGAAGACGGCTGTGTTGGGGACCGGGGCCCTGGGTAGTGCCTTCCTCGGAGCGCTTACCAAGTGGCCTCTCGGCGTGTTCCCCCCACCCCTCCCGCCGCCCGTCTCCCCCGGAGGAGGCTTATATAGGGCGACACCGACAATACTGCTCCCTGCCACCGTCCACAACACACACGCTGCCCATATGACGTCCCCAATATAGAGAAGAAGACGGGGTGGGGGCGGGGAGGACTCCCCTCCAGTGTGTTGCCCTTATGTTCAATGTCATGAAGATGTTTGACTGGAACAAAATGGAAATACTTAGTCATATGCGCCCATGGCCGTTTCTTCGGTCTCCCGCTGCCTTGCCAGACCCCACGGCCCCCCTTGGTCTATATATAGCGGCTCCCAAGCAAGCATTTTTTCCGCTCGATTCACCGATTTCGGGGGGCTTCTGCGTCCTGACAATAGACAGCGAGGTTCTGGAAAGCGCCCCCTGAAAGCCAGGTTTTGGAGAGCTGTGACTGGGTGCGGGCGTTTGCGAGGCGCTGTCTTGGGTGACCGGTAATTAATGGCCGAGAGGAGCGGCTGCTGCCTTTTGCAGACCTTCCTCTTATTCTGGTGTGTAATGTGTTTCAGCTGCTGGGAGCCACTCCGTTCGCAATTAAGTCATTAGATGTGGTGCAGCCTCCTTGATCTGCACGGTAGGAACAAGGTCTCAGGGATTGTTGGTGTGTGTGTGTGTGTGTGTGTTTCCCACAAAGAACAGTTACTTCCCAAACGCCTGAAGTTGTGTTTCGCAGTAAATGTGGGGGGGGGCAGTGAAGGGTGTGGGAAAAGAGAAGCGGGTTGTGGTGCCAAGGTGCTTCCCCCCTTGGGTGCCTCCTTTGCACGATCTGATTTGCTCTGGCTCTGAAAGGTGGCAGTCACATGCATGCCTAAGGTTATCAAGTAGATGTGATGGTTTAGGGAAAGGGGGCTGCTGGACACAGAGTGCTGGGCCCGACAGGCATAGATGTTCACTTTGAGGAACTGCGTGACCAGTGTTCTAGACGCTGGGCATTTTCTGCAGGGACTTCCGTGGCAACAGGGAGGTGCTGAAACTCCCTAAGAGTTACCTCATTGTGCATCCCTCGCGTCGCAGCTCAGGCTGCGGCTGGTAGTTCAGTTCATCTCTTTGCTGTTACTAACTCACCTACAGGACTGAAAGGTTTTGGAGCCGCACCACTTCTGAAATCCCATGAAGTGTTTAATACGACCATGATCGAGTTACAGGGATGAAATGGCATGATTCCGAGGCTCGCCCTAGAAGTGTGACAGACAAAGGTGGGGGCCTCCTCTAATACCGAGTGGCTGCTTTAAACCGCTGTGAAATTGCTTCGCCACATGCAGAATCCATTTTCTCTGTTTTGGGGAGAATGTTGAGTGGCGTCCGTGCTGGTCTGTGGGTTACAAGGTCTGAGGGCTTGAATGGAGATGGTGGCGTTTGGAGTCAGCTGTTGAAAGGTGGGAGTCCTGTAATCATACAGCTCACACGTCTCAGCATTGCTGCAGGGTTAGGCAGGTTTGTACAGCCTGCGTTAAGTGGGTCGAGTGATTAGGTTTGCCAATATTGCGTTAGTTTCACCTCTTGCCACTGGAGAACTCTACAGGAGCACTTTGAACATGCTGTTTTGCTCATTGCATTGCTTTAATATAAAATTTCTTTCAAAAACAAGCAGTATGTGAAGTAGATGTCCATTTTTCTCTTTTCTCCTTTTGAGTCCGAGGTTACAGTTTCAAACATGGTTCTTAAAGGACTAGTAGATATTGTTCTGTGCCTATGTGTGCAGACAGAGAGCACCTGAGAGGCATGGGAAAAACTACATCTATTGTCTATGGGAGTTTTATGTTATGTTGTGGATCGGAAGTGAGAGCACCTGATTGAATGGCAATTGTAGTAGTTACATGAGGTTGTTGCTTTAATAAAATTGTCATAGCCCTGTGGAATAAAGTTATTTAATTTGGTGTATGTTGGTGTAGTTGTATAACCTAATCATTATAGATGTCACTAATGTTTTCATTTTAATAGAAGTCATGCACTGTCAAATTACAGTATTTCCATCAGCCTCACATCTTTCATGGTAGTATATAGGCCAGTTCCTTTTCCCAGTGAAATGATTCATCAGCGAGGAAAATGAAATTCAAATGAGAGTTCAAAAATGCAGCTCATATTTTTGTTAAATAATTTCTAAGAGTAATATCACTTTCATAATGACCTTTAAATTAAAAAAAGAAGTAATAATATTCTCAAATATAACATCACTTTGGACAGATAATTAAATATACAGTGCTCTTCCTGAAAATGTTATAGAACTCGCTAGTCATTGTTATGCTTTATCGAAGTTGTCTTTTTGTGTAGTATGCATGCATGTGGAAGAAAAGTTCTCCAGAGTAATTTCATCAGGTCGTCCTTATTAAGACACATTAAAGTTACATTTAAAATAACTTATAGGAGTTTGTCCATAAAGCCAGGCATACTTTGTATGAACTAATGCATCTGGTTGTAACCAGCCAATTGAACTGAAATGGGAACTGTTGCAAAGTGCTCTTTGATTTTTCTGATGCTTAACCATAAGAAGATATGCTGGTTTCCCTGTGAACATTATTTTCACCTTTTTAGTAGGGAATTAGTGATACTAGTATCACTCTTTCTAAAAAGTTTCCATTTTTTAAAATAAAGATTCGTTGAGAGTCCTTTCACTTGAACGCCATAATTCAGAGGATAAAAAGATACCTAGAGAAAACTGGCAGGTACCTTTAAATCTAGTACTTCCGTAGATGATTTCATACAATGGATCTTCGCTGGCTGATTTACAAGTCAAAGTACTCCCTTGGTTTGCATGATGGGTTTCATCATCCTTATTGTGAAGGTGTCCTCAGGGCTACATACTCTGATGGCTTTGTGATACCTGGTATGTGGATGTGGGAGAAAAGTTAATTTGAGTGGGACTAGTTCATGATACTTGTTGCTGGCTTCAAGTTTATCTGATTATGTGCCAAAGCAACAGCTTTTATATTAATGTAAAATATTAAACATGTCATAGATAAATAGTTTCTATCACATTGTCTGCCAATCTAGCTTACTGATTAAATAAACTGCCTGGTTGAGTTTAATGAATCCAATTATATTAACAAACAGTACTTTCAACACAGGAAACTCACAGAAGTATTTTATCATACTGTGCTTTTAGTCCATTACAAATGTGAAGACTGATAACAAAAATATGCAGTTATGACACCTCTAGTTGTTTATCTTTTGATCACATAGCAGTTAAGTGTAATTTCAAGCTCTGTATCATGGTTAATTGATTTGTAGGAAATGTCTTAGCCATATTAGGATATTGAAGTTATACGCTATATCAATTAGTTTTTGACAAATTGGAAAAAAATGACTAAATAAGTGAAAGAGTGCTTTCTAGAAGCTTCCTGTGTGAGACAAATATTCACCTGTATCCATTGGGCCAGATTTTTGAAAATCTGTAAAAGGAATTACATATATAGAAATTTATTATTCCATTAATTGTAATTTTAAATTATAGATATATTTCTAGAGAAAAGTTGAGCTCTGCCCTACAATGAATATATATAATATTGTAATATATATTAAAATATTGGAATATATTTGAGTGTAATGATGTTTTGGATTCTGCTTCAGGTAGGTCCTAAGATGTGGAGCAAGCAATGGCTTTGAATGGATGGATCCCAGATCAGTCTCTTCTTAGCTCAGCCCTTGGCCATTTATGTGATACTCAGATTTTAGTTCAGTATTATCCTCTAATCTAATAAAAGAGTAATATGCAAATTGACCCTCACTCTGTAACACCTAAGCCACACCCACCAGCCAAACCCTACCCACCAGCCAATCAGAATGGCCGTATGCAAATTAACCCAGCCAAGATGGAGGCCAGCAGCCATGGAGCTAGAGCAAACAGGAGGCTTCGGTTGCAACTGCTTGCCTAGACCAGCTGGACCTCTGCTCAAGGCAACAATGTTTCAATTATAGAAGCCATGGAGCTGAAGCAAACAGAAGGCTTCGTTGCCTGCCTAGGCAGGCTGTGGCCTCCACTTAAGGCAACAAAGTTTCAGTTATAGAAGATAAACCCCAGAAACCTGATTCCAGAAAGCCTCGCTGGGGCATTGGGCAGCCTGAAAACGGCCCTCATCCCTCACCCAGGCTGCCCAGGTACCCCAGTAGGGATCTGAACCCTGAAGGGACTGTGGGCAGCCTGAAAACAGTCCTCAGCCCCTCACCCAGGCTGGCCACACCCCATTGGGGTGAGAGTCCACACTGGGGGGCTTGGCCAGCCTGAAAACAGCCATCAGCCTCTCACCAAGGCTGGCCAGGCACGCCAGCAGGTGGACATCCCCCTAGGGGTCCCAGACTGGGAGAGGGCACAGGTCAGGCTGAGGGACTCCCCCGAGTACACAAATTTTTGTACACCGGGCCCCTAGTTAGCTATAAAATGGGTACAATAAGACAAAAGTTAAGTTTTGGGATGAAGTAAGTGAGTATATAAGGAACTTGTAAATTGTAAACATTGGTAGAAACATACTCTTGTGAATATTTGTCTCACATAGGAAGCTTCTAGAAAGCACTGTTTCACTTATTTAGCCATTTTCCCCCAATTTGTCAAAAACTAATTGATACAGAGTATAACTTCAGTATCCTAATATGGCTGGGACATTTCCTACAAATCAGTTAACCATGATACAGAGCTTGAAATTACACTTGCTGCTACTGCTATGTAATCAAAAGATAAACAGCTAGAGGTGTCATAACTATGCTTCATTTATGTATTATAAAAATATGTTCTATAGGCCACCACTCTGTAACAAAGGTTATTAAATAGATATATTCTCACCCTACCCATATTTTAATACTACTTCATTATATATATAATATATATATTTGCATATAAAATATATCATATGTTCTACTCTGCAATGTAACAGTCATTTATGTATATAATATTTAAGCTAAAAGAGAAGTAAATGATATGTCCCAGCATCATTATTGCAAAAGATCCCAACCCAATAGTCAGAAATGGCAGAACTTTAATACTCTTTTGTTTTTTTAACCCTCACCCAGGGTTATGTTCCCATTGATGTTAGAGAGAGAGGAAGACTAGGGATCAAACCCGTATCCTTAGTATGTACCCGGATTGGGACCAGAACCCACCACCTTTTAGTTTGTGGGACTCTGCACCATCCAAGTCACCCAACCAGGGCAGAACTTTGATAAAGATTAAGATTAAATTTTCTGCAATAATTAACATCGCACAAAGGATATTATAGTCAGTTTAATAAGCATCACTCTTGGTTGAGGTCAGACGTTAAATTATCTGCTCTGCTTAGAACCACAGAGCATGAGTTCCATCATAATATAATTGTGACAAAGAAAAGAAACTATTTGTTTTCCTAATAAATAGAAGGCCAGCAACACCCATTCCACTCCATTCTACCTCCTGTTAAACTCAAGTTCTTAAGAAAATAAAGTATGTGCATTGTACCTTTTTGAAATAAGTGGTCATTTTCACATATCATTTCACTCTGAGTAGCATCAGTGAAATACTTAGCTCCTCTGGGCGTGATCACCCAGCTCCTGCGAGGTAGAGCTCTGATCTTCAGCAGCGTGATTTTATGATAATAAGGCGTGGATGTACCTTAGGATTTGCTATAGGCTATGACCTGTGTAACAGTTGATAATTTGTTTTCAGTGAGAAAAACATTTTGACAATAAATTTGATTACTTATATTCAGATTTATATGTTGTTGTAGGAACTGCCAATTATAAGTTACCAGAGTAAAATACATGCTATAATAAAATACCTTTCTGTTTTTTCAGATGAAATAGGCAGGTGAGCCAATTATGTTTGACTAAAAAAACTAAGTTTCAAAATTTCTACAAGTTTTGAGTGATACAGAGCAGATTAGTAGATGGGTTGTTTGGTTTATAGTGTTGGATTACAAGCAATAGTTAATTCTATCATTAAAATTAGTATGTTTGTTCTTTATAGGTAAGGGTGGAATTTTTCTTATTAATCACAGTTTTATCTAATGTGGTTATGACAACTGTCCTTAGAAATCTGATCAAATATATATTTATTAATAAACATGCATTTAGTATCAGGTTTCATATAATTTATTGTTTTGGTTTAGGAGCCTCTTCATAATCTTATACTCAGTGTAATCTTTTCTCATTTGAATATGCAACAACATAAACTACAGAAAGGTATATATTTACCTTAAATTATAAAATGAGCAGCAATGTGGATTTCTTTGATACTTTTAAGGACCTCAAGAATATTGCAAGAAAAAAGCATGGGCATCAAAGGTGAAATGTTAGTTTTGATTAGATGTAGTTTGGTATGATGCCAAAGGACATCCCAGGACACCTTGGCCTTCTCCCTCCCCCCGCCCCCTACTCTGCCTCTCCTGCCCCCTTCTCCCCAGACACAGGGACAGAGCTGCGTCTGAACCCTAGAGCCCAAGCCTTGCAGAGAGAGAGACCTCCAGAGGAAGGAAGAGAAGCCGGCTGGGTCCCCTTGTTCTTCAGAGGCAGGGAATGTGGAGGGCTAGGGGGAGGCCACAAGCATTTCATTAATTAAGTCCCCTTCCCCTGGAAGGAAGCATCCCAAGTAGGGAAGTTCCTCAGTGACATGGTGTATAAAGAATTCTAGTTGTAGAATCTAAACTAATAAAAGCGCCCTAACTGGTTTGGCTCAGTGGATAGAGCGTCGGCCTGCAGACTGAAGGGTCCCAGGTTCGATTCCAGTCAAGGGCATGTACCTTGGTTGCGGGCACATCCCCAGTAGGGGGTGTGCAGGAGGCAGCTGGTCGATGTTACTCTCTCATCGATGTTTCTAACTCTCTATCCCTCTCCTTTCCTCTCTGTAAAAAATCAATAAAATATATATATTAAAAAAAAAAATAAACTAATAAAAGCGAAATAGTAAAATTAACCATTTCTTCAGGACGCCCAACAGCCAATCAGAACAATGGTATGCAAATTAGCCCAGCCAAGATGGCGGAGGCCCGGGCTGGCAATGGAGCAATCAGGCTGGCGCACGCAGAGGCAGTCGGTTCCGGACAGTGGCGGCGGCTGCAGGGCGGGGCGGCCTCCCAGGCCCCCAGTTCTGCGGCCGGGGCTGGCAATAGAGAGATGGAGCTGGGAATAGAGAGATCGCACTGGCCCATGCACAGGTGGAGGCCTGGCCTCCACCTGTGTGTGCCCTGGAAGTCGATTCAGGGCAGTGGCGGTTGGCAGCAGGGCTGGGAGCTGGCTGCCCAGGCCCTGACCCTGCAGCCTGGGCCTGGGAATAGAGCGATCGCGCCAGTGGTTGGCTCTGGGCGGCCTTGGGTGAGAGCCGGCCCCTCGGCTGGGGCTGGCAATAGAGCAATCATGCCTTCGGTGGTTCCAGACAGCAGTGAGCAGCCACAAGGCCGGGAGCTGGCAGCCCAGCCCGGCCCTGTGAGGCCTGGGAATAGAGCAATTGGGCCCACGCGACCTCAGAGGCTCAGTGGCGGGGGCTTGAGGTGGGTACCCCTTCGGGGTCATGCCCGAGCATCCTCTGCCCCCACGCAGCGCCTCTGCCACAAGTCCAGCCACCTGCCTCCACCCTGGGGACCTCCATGGGGTGTGTGTGAGTGTGTGCCTGGCTCCATCCCTGTGTGTCCGCTCAGCAGCATGGCCCCCCCAAGGGACCATGCACCAGCGTCCACCCGCTGGCCTGCCACCCAGCTCTTCACCAGGTGTGTCCCCTCAGTGGTGGAGGCCCACCAGGTATTTGCGATGGTGGGCCACCCGGCTGGAAACGTCCACGCCTGCACTCACCAGCCATCCCACCCCCCAGTGCACGAACCCTGAGGGGGCTGTGGCCAGCCTGAAAACAGCCCTCAGCCCCTCACCCAGGCTGGCCATGCATGCCAGCAGGTGGACTTCCCCCCAAGGGGTCCCAGACTGTGAGAGGGCACAGGCCAGGATGAGGGACCCCCTCCTCCCCTCGCCAAGTGCACAAATTTTTGTGCACCGGGCCCCTAGTTTGGAATATAATAGCTTTCACAGTATTTTCTTAGTACTTGGGCTTTTTAAATATTTCATGGTATTTTGACACTATATCAAGAATTATCAGGGGAGTGTCTAATGCCCTGGCTGATTTATAGAGAGTATGGTCCATGAAATTCAACTGATTTATGTATTGCCAGCTTTATTATAACTCACTCTCAGTATTTCTTCCTCACTCCCCATGCTAGATTTTGACTGCCAGTAATTGGATGGCTTTGGAAGTGGTGAGAATTAGGCATAAAAAGGACAAAGTCAAAATCTGACTTCCCAAATCATATATAAATGATGATCTACGCAAGCTTTTATCCATAGCACTTGCTTCCTCAGTGTTGATAATTAGAGTTTGACAGTCCTTTAATATTTTAACTTTTAATAGGAGCAATCGTGGACACCGTCAATAAAGAAGAAAAAAATGAATTTCCAAATAGACACGATGTTTTATTTGACTACGAGCATGGCTACTCAACCAAAAAAAAGCTCACTTCTTAAAATAAATTTTATTCTTCTCGCTCAGATATTTTATTTGGACTTTTAAACATTAGAGTAACATAGCAGTTATTACCTTCAGTAACACAGAATAATTTAATTTCCAGGAAGAGCAACATCTTTGGCAGCAAATCGTCTCTCAAATATAAAAGAGGCAAAATTCAGTCTCTCATCTCTAACGCAGCCCTCACTGGTGCTGAGCATATTTCTGTGTTGGAGTCCCTGGATGAGAGAGGAGGTGGGGGAGTTCTCCAGAAAGGCACACAGGTGTAATAGGCTGTCTCAGAGACTAGGAGTCATGTCACATTTACCCAGGACCTGAGGTGGTGCAGGAAGTAGGGGGCACGTATTGTGTGGATGAGATTATCTGGCTTGAGTTGGGTTGGAAAGAATAATGTGAAATCCATAGTACTAGTAGGTGCATGGATGTATCAGGGCACCTCTATCCAAAGAAGGATTATGCAGCTATGAATTATCTTTTCAAAGGATAATTATAGGGAACGTATTCATGGTTCTGAAGGTTAAAAGAAAGTTGAGGCAAAATACTGTATTGAATATGATACCAAGAATACATATGCACACACATATCCACACAAACACAAGAGCATAGCATTTATGGCAGGGTGTCAAGTGTTTTGTTCTTTTTAGATTATATTTTCATCAGGTATATCATAGTTTGCTATCTGTTGCTCAGGAAAAAAA